>VKOC01002468.1:0-61378 GCA_009364415.1 Spea multiplicata | reverse complement strand
ATATATATTTCTCCCCCCTTTCTCCCTTTCTCCCCATCTCTTACCTTATCTTCTTATTCTTCCATCCAGCTGTGGGAGCCCGAGGTCTGGCACTTCAGACCTCGGCTTCCCTAAAGGAGAGTACTCAGAGGTTGGGCAGACTGGATGGGCCTTCTGGTTCTTATCTGCCGTCACTTTCTATGTTTCTATGTTTCCCTGCTCTCTAATCACTACGCGCTGGCTATTGATGCCGAGCGCCGGGACATGACGGCATCCCTGCGCTCGGCATCAATAGCCGGCGCCTAGTGATTAGAGAGCAGGGAAGCCGAGGTCTGAAGTGCCAGACCTCGGGCTTCCCTGCTCCCTCATCACTACGCGCCGGCAATTGATGCCGGGCGCCGGGACATGACGGCATCCCTGCGCTCGTCATCAATAGCCGGCGCGTAGTGATTAGAGAGATTGGTGGCTTCGTGGGAACCTCCGGCTTGGTAAGTACCCGGCGTATAAGACGACCCCCCACTTTTAAGAAGATTTTTTTGGGTTAAAAAGTCGTCTTATACGCCGGAATATACGGTAAATATGCTCAATACACAAAGGCATATACATACACTGATATGGGCCAGGGAGAATAACTGGCTACATTTAACTTGTCTTGTTTTGCTTTTGTCTTTAGGTTTTAGTTGTCGTTTCGGAAGCATTTTACTGGTGCCTACATCAGGTAAGAAAACCTAATTTGCAATTTCATGTTTATTTATAAAATATCTATTTTTTCTTAAATATGTTCTTGATTAGTATGTGGCACAGTGGGAAAAAAAAACAAAATAAGTAAGAAACCACTCTAGAACAGCCACAAGGTCTTTGTAAATCAAGCTGTTGTATTGCATTCTATGTATTTTTCTAGAGCGATGGACCGACCAACTCGGGGCTACAGGAGGTCCTACTATAACCAATCTTGGCACAAATCCAGAGCCTTTAATAACAGAGGGTTTATGTAAAAATATTGTCCCAATTTTAGTTTGTGGGTTGCTCTTTGCCTTTATTTCACCCCTCGAGATGTTTGATCAAGCCTGGTGCTTGGTCTGGCTCTTAAATCGTTTGCAACAAGGTGTCCCACCATTCCAAATACTGTGGCTCCAAAATGACCTGTAATGTCAGTCCTTATAGAGGACACTTTAAGGACTCCCCTGCTGTTCTTCTTTTCTAGAAGCTCAGAATGTTTACTCGATGTGAGCGTATCACGATATTCTGTCTGTCAATAGACCACAGTCACATAAGGAGTCTTGATAAAGCCACACCTCTAACCATACGGGCTAAAATACACAGATGATTAGAGTATGTGTAGGGTATATGCCCTATGATGCATCAAAAAATAATTTAATTTAAAATGTAACAAAGCACAAGTTACAGATATATAAAGCATGATTTCATTACTAATGTTGTAAAACCAGATTATGGGACGATATAACCTTTAGAGACCTATATACAAATTCTACTAGCCTCTCACTGGCTAGAATTGCAGGACTAGAATCTGTTTTCTTGCCACGGTAATAAATTATGTATAAATATAAGCCGTACTCTACATTAAGTCCATTTGGAGAGTGCTTAGCTATTTTTGAATTTCTTCCAAGCCGATGTAGATGTGTTTATTGAATTCATAGATCATTTGCTACTACAGTTCTGCAAAGTTTTGCTAACAGCAATCACAGTCCCATCATGCCTAGGTTCCAGCACTTACACATCCATGCTATCACACACACACACTCATTTATTCATATAATCATTCATTCACAGATTCATTCCCTCAATCACACACACTCATTCAAACACCCTCCCCACCGCCTTACCTGCACTGCAGCTCCTCGATGCCGCTCACAGACTTCAGCAGGGGGCGCGGCCTCCCTCTGCCTTCTCTGCTAAAGCACAGAGGAAGTAGGATGTCACGTGAACTCCGCTTCTTCTGTGCAGTCCAGAAGACCCTCCCATAAGTAAGTAGCAGGGCTTGAGGTGCGGCTCGCGTAAGATCGGTTGCCCTGGCTGCCGATCTTACACGGGCCGCACCTCGAGGTCTTGCGGGCCGCATGTTGGATGCCCCTGTTGTAGAACAACACAAACCTAGAGTAAAGGAAATTCATTTACATCGAATATACAAATATGAAGAATGAAAAATCAAGCATTACCTTTTGATACTGGCCATTACAGCCTTCAAAAGTATTCTGACATGATTAGTCACAAGTATGGAGATGCTTAACTGAACAGTCCCCAAATTGTATTTTATTTTATTAAATTTGTGTTAGAGTCCATTTAGCATGGACTCCCAACAAAATGTACCATATGCAGATTGGAGCATGAATTATTTAGTTATTGCAGTTAAATGATGCAGAAGTTTCATTCTCTAATGCCTTCCCTGGCTGCGTCTACTAAAACCAGTATGGACTTGCTCAGTAGCACTCTGCAGCAGTCAATCACATACATGCTAGCCAAATATCAGAATGGGCATTATACGGAGCATGTGCAAGAAGGATACCCCGGTACACTTCCTGCCTTCAGTAGAAGCAGCCGGGAGGACTTACATGAGGCAGAAGAACTTCACTGAAGAAAGCCTGCACAGTTTTGCATGCAGTAAAATAAGCTGGAACCTATGCAAACTCTACTCCCAACATTCATTTATATACAGATTCAAATCCATCTTACGTCTGCACAAACATTCAGGATGCATAAAAGGAAATATATATAAATATCTATGTAGACAGATATAGATACTTCCAGACTTATTAATTATATATTGTTAGTGGATGTTAGCCAAGTTAAAAAAACAATGCACATTTTCTATATTAGCGACAATATATGCTGTAAATGTCGCCTCACGGTAAGTCTAGAAAGCTTGACAAGTCATCAATAGGACTTTGTGCAAGCTCTAGCCAGCTGGAGACCTGCTCGCTGGGAAGATTCACACAGAAAGCTGTGTAGTGTCTGGCCTTTAGCCAGAACCACAATGGAAAGAACTTTAACATATTGACTGGTTTTGGGTTTTTAGTATCTGCTAAGCACCGAGTGGCCACAACTGGTGATATTTGCTGCCTCCCTTGCTGTTTGTTGCTGGGGAGCCTTTGGCTCTTTATTAGACATATTTTCGTGTGTTCTAGACTAGTCAGACTTGTTGTATTGTTTACTATATGTTATTTCATGTATAACATGTTTAACTGTTTCACAATTTCTTACTGCTATGTATACTGATATTAATACTTATCTACATTACAGGATATTAAATGTGCTTTTCTTAAAATGTGTATTGGTTTTGTTCACTGGGTGACTATTAATCTATAATGTCCCCCCCAGGAATATTCCATATTCCCTGAAATTAGGAGCACCAGGTGGCAGTTAAATGTTACCCAGGATACCAAACCACTTATTTTTATTAGAGAACACTACCTGCCAAGAGCAGTGTGATCCAAGGGGCAAAGGGGCAGAAAGGGGGAGATGCCCCAGGCTTACCTACCTCTGCAGATGCACAATAATTGGTTTGGTGGAGAGCCATGAGATGGACAGTCAGGGCTCCAAGCCCTCGTCTCTTATAAGTAGTTTGCTTATAGAAGGAAAGTAGATTAGTAATGTAACAAAAAGCAGAAGGAATAGAGTGAGGAACAGAATAAGGAGTTAAGACATAAGGCTTCTAATTAGTATAATGCATGTCATTATACACATGTCACATTATTACATGGGTTTATATAGCATTCCGAACAGTAATGTAGAAATGTAATGTAGAATTTGGGGAAAGGGATTTGCTTTTACTTTTCTATTACAAAATTAAAAGTTTTGCACATTTCTCTTGTTGGAATCCTAGACTAGATTGTAGACCTTTCACATAAACCGTTACCAAAGTGTGAAAACTGCTTAACCACAAGAGCCGTAAAATCTCAATGGGTTTCATTGTTGATCTGTAAGTGCGAGGCTACAACGTCTGTGAAATACGTCTTATATATATATATATATATATATATATATATATATATATATATATATAATCAATTACAATAACACGCATTCCTGTGTGTAACCACCCTTATGGCATTTTTGCCTTATGGCCACCCTTATGGCATTTTTGTTTAGAAAGGGACCTTGTAAACTATATGAGACAGATAAATATAATATAAATCCTATGCATTATTAATGTTGGAAATTGTTTTTGCTTCTTAGTCATGGTCTGTTCTTTTATCGGATGTGAATAGATATCTGCGATGCCCTTTTACCAACGTAGCTCATTGCTTCTTCTTCCGATACATATATTCAAAGACTATGACTAGACTAGAACTACAGGAAACAAGTGGTGTTTGAATGATACCTTTATTGGCTCAGTAAATATAGATTGCAAGCTTTCAAGACTAACACGGTACCAACGCTCATCTTTTATCAAGACCAGAACCGACAGACTAAGGATACATTAAATGGCACCCTTCATATAGCTTAGTAGTCCCTGAAGGCCTCTATTTAAGAAATGATACTGGATTTACTAATTAAAAGCCCCATCACAGTCAGTTGACCTGCCCGATGGTGGCTCCTGTGGGTGATAGAGGCTTGAGGGAAGGAAGGAGCTGCGGTAAACGTGGGTGAATATAAGCGGGAGGTGTATATAAGCAGGCAGGGATTTGCCCCCGTGCTGCCCGTCGGTCTCCGTGAATAGAGCTCTATGTGCTGCGCTGCATATCAAAGAGGAGCGGGCAGAGGAAGCGGCCGCACGACAGGCTGCTCTCTGAGCGAGGCTGAGCCGCATAGAGTGGGAGGAGGAGGAGGATGCTTTACTGGGTGTATATGAAGGGATGGGAGCAAAGGAGGAAGAGGGGGTGGATTAGCATTTGGTCGCTGGTGCTTGACAGGCCAGATGTAGCCTTGTTTCCCTGCCCTCCCCCTCTCTTTTTGGATGTATTGGTGTGGTCACGCCGCAAGTGTGTATTCCCTGTGTGTGTATACCGAAGGGATCTGATGAGTTAGCCGGTTGTCATGGTGACGGGAGGTGGTCACATGACCAGGATGCTGCTCCAGGCTGTTTTGACGTCAAGCTATAGACAGACCTAGAGAGAGAGAAGGGAAGAGATCGAGAGCGGTCCGTGGCAGAGGAGCAGCACGATTACAGCCGTGAAACCGGGAGCTGCCTTTCATACCGCAACCAGTTCTTCGTTCTCATTATTTTTTTCAATCTGGTTGCATCAGCCCTTCCCGTTTTTGGGACAGCCCCAAATGCCGGGTCCTACCCAAACGCTGTCCCCAAATGGAGAAAACAACAACGACATCATTCAGGATAACGGGACCATCATTCCGTTCAGGAAGCACACGGTGCGCGGGGAGCGCTCCTACAGGTAATGCATCGCTATATGACCGGCTCGCCGTATGTGCGCATAACGCTATGTATTATTATTACGGGCTCCCAGTGATCGCTGTGTCCGAGGGCACATTAATGATAAATATTATCAGCGTTACTGGTGTTGTTCGCCTGCCATTTTCCGTGTAGCAGGTTGATGCTTTGTGTCGATCTCCTCCGTTCCGCTTTACCTAGCAGGCGTGTACCGTGTTCGTGTGTTATGTAATGGGAGCGCAGCCACCGATCGCTGCAATCATAAAGGTGTGTGGAACCGGTACATCCACGAACACTAGTGGAAAGGGTTTTGTGTGCGTTCCTGCGTGTAGTGGGAGGCAGGATTAGGTGGATCCCAGCGATTTATCTGAGTTCTTTTTGGGATCAGATATGATGTCGGCTTTAATAGTTGGGGGAGGGGCGCGGAATTGTCCGGAGGGGGCTGTGGACACCGTGTCCCCCCCCCGCTCTCGTTGCAGTGGCTTACAGAGTGCTGCATGAAGCCATTGCTTTCCTTGGCCGCTGTGGCTGATGAAAGGAAGGAAATGGTGGGGAGGCAGAGACAGGCTTGTGTTTGCTGAGATGTACACACAGCTCTCTGGGTTAAGCTGCAGCCTGCAGGGTTAAAGCTGCAGATTGATGGGGCTTTGTAATGATGCAGCCTTTCCATTGGTGGCATCTGGATCGTAGAGGTCAGGGGGGTCATGTCTTTGCTTAACCCCTTCTGCCCCAGGTAAATCTGCCGGCAGTCTGCCCATTTTTTCCTGATGCAAAGAATCTGACCTTAACCTGTCCCTTGGCCTCCTCTTAGATACAGGAGCCATAAGCTTATCCCTTACGTGTTTACGTGTTGTCACCATGTAAGCATGTAACACGTCCTTCCCAACATGTACGTGTAAATATACGTGTGTGTGTGTGTATGTAGGCATATGGGGGAGTATTTGAGTAAGGTTAGACTCGCATCGGTAATGTTCCTCTGGCTGCAATTGTCTTTTATGTGGAATGAACCGCCTGAGCGCCTCTCAGTGTGGGAGCCGTCTTCCCCGCAGTCTCATTTGACTCCATATTGTTTGGCTGGTGGCGTTTGTCACAGCAAGGTGAGCACGATAATGTGGAGCGGATCGTCGGAGGGCTCAGAAGAGGCTGGGTCCTTTGTCATTGCTGCAGGCCCCGTATACGATGAAGGGCCTGAAACATTCATTAATGTGGCTCATAGTGTGCGCCCGGCCAGAAACTCATTCGATTATCTATTGTTTAAGAATAATGTATTCAGCAAAAAGAATGGCCGCTGCTTTTTCTAAACTACGCGTTTTCACTCTTACACCAAAGCACGGTCTGTCGTACCGCTACGTGTGACTTTATCGCCATCATTTCTGTAAATAATAATAATGCAGATTTGTAACAAAGTGTAGGGGATCTGTATAATAAATGCTCAGATGATTGTCTAGCTGATATTTTATTTTGATTTACATGAACCTCTTTATAGGAATTATGTAGGTGATGAAGGAACGCTACACGCTAATAGCGGAACAGAACATGCAGAAATAGCCAGTTGCATCTTGCTCTCTTATGACATCACTGAAATGTTTATAATGGAAGGTAGAAGTTGTCCATTAGAAACATTTATTTTTAAAGGCGCACTCCAGCCATCGTATACACTTTAATGGATATGAGGTCCCTTTAAATTTACATGTTGCAGAATCCCACCCCATGAGTGGTGTATGTGTGAATAACCTTAAATAAACACACAGACAAATGAACTTGGATATAAAAAGGCCGTGGTATTTTATTGAGGCTTTATAAATAACCGTTTATTAACCATAACTTCACACATAATAAATTAACCATTAAGTCAGCCCTACTAGCCAGACTTACAACCAAAATTGAAAAGCTGTCCACCCCCCACTAATGGGCAGGTGACCCATACCCTCAATAAAGCCACGACAAGAAAATAAAAAACTTTTTTTTTTTTTTTTTGTTAAATATAGTGAAGGGAGGGTGGGAAGCTCAGTCCAACACAATACAAGCTTTCTAGTTACCCCAGGATTTGTGCAAACAATTTTACCTGCGCAGCGCTATTTATATTAACCCTTCCCGCCAGCATCTCTCGCGCGACCCATAGCCAATCAGCAGCTCACCTAGCTAGCACGCGCAGCTGAAATAAAATGCACTCAAGCTATTAATCACTACCCACCCTATTAACCCTTACCTGCACAATTAACCCCTCGCCCAAAACCCTCATGCAACATTAAGGGCTATGTGCCCCCATGTTGCCATATGTATTTGCCCCATTGCCCACCCCCAGCTCTTTTCCATATCTCGTGATATACCTGCTGTCAGTCAGCTCCTGCACTAGCTTGATGAACGTTGCAGGAGAGACGAATGAGACCACCATGTACATGCACGGAAATTGCCCCCCTTGATTTCACTGACGCCTGGCTTGATTCCTGCTACCGAAAGTCATCCGACCGCATAGCTCTGAGCTGCAGCTTTTTGTACTTTTTTTTTATTTTTTTTTTTAAAGTTTTTAAATAATTCATATTAATGTACTCAGAGTACTAAAATATTCATTGTTCTTTGGGATAGCTCCCTGTGACATTAAACTGTCTCCTTTAAATGCGGAGGTAGAGGATCTGCTGTTCTTTACTGGAAGAGCCTCTTTGCGTTGCCAACTGGAGAGGCTATTTTTTAAAACAATTACAGTTACTGTGTCTTTTTTGATGGGATGACATCCAGATGTTGCATAGAGAGCCCCACAAACCAGCTTGGGAAGAAGGCTGTTGAGCAAACTGTGGAGGGGAACTCGGTGGACTGCCGCGTTTAATGAGTGATTTAGTGTTGGCTCTGGCTCGCTCTATGGGATCTGTGCCATGACTTCATTGTCTAGGTGCGACCAGGTCTGTGTGGAAGTACAAGCTTATTAACCTTAACACGATGACTGGTGTGACTTCACGGCTTGCTCTGCAGCTTTGTAGGCACAGCATACCTTAAATAGGTTGAACAAGATGTTTGCATTCCCAGGCCTTGTGCCAAAATCGGATTGTCACCTCTTTAGCTATTCATTGTGGAAAGTGTGATTTAATATTAATTTAGGTAGCTTAGGCTTGAGTCATAAATCGACATGTACGAGCCTTTGCCTTGATGGCGGCCAGTGCCACATAACCTTCCATAGCACATACAAGAGCGGGCTCCTGTGTACTGTTCTTGCACACATTGTCTCCTGTCCTTGGTACTGGATGATGATGCATATGAGGGCACCATCACTCATCCCTTCCCTCCATGAGTCTAGTCACCAGGAACAGTGATCCCTGTTCATTCAACTACTTCAGATACATTGCAGAAGGAACCCTACCAACCCTTCCCTGTTTAAGCTGTGGGCTGTAGGACCACTTGTTGGGGACCTTTCTTCTATACAATAATTTGGGACAATATAATATATAATGATATAGTTATGTTTTATAAAGAATTGCACACTATTCAGGGTGAAAGTAGCTATTAATGCCACTGACTTTGTAAAGAGTGGAAGGTGAAAGTTACTGAACACATTTAAGCATTGATGTGAATAGTTGGTTATTGAGGAGGTGTCATTGTGGTCCATCAGACAGGAATGTGGTCTCTGGTTTAAGTGGATTGATAGTAAGGACAAGCTTATTGTATTGGGAACACAAGCTTACACGCCATTTATAGTATGATTATGTCACTACCCGGGTATGCTTTCTACAAGAGGAATTTACAAGGACACGCCAGCCATCAGATGCACGTACATACATGTAATAGCCATGTGGCACCAATTAGCATTTCATCCCCTTCATAGTTTGTTGGAGATGTACTCGGCAAAATGCATCTTCTGCTTACCGATGTGCATACATGCTATATCTATGCTGATACTATTGTTTACAAAATAAATCCTGTCTCAATATAATAAAAAATGACATTAAAAATGAATAAAGAAGCCTCATTGTAATAAGATTTTCAACAAATGCCATGGTATTAATCCGTGTTCTGGATTGTAACCTAATCTGACCCCCTTTTTTTTCTTTCTCTGATGCACCTGTATACCCGTTTTATACCCGTTGTATACCCGTTGTACAGTGCTGTGGATGTGATGGCACTATACAAACCAGTAAATAATACCTGCTCCGTACGCGTCAGGGCGGTTACGGTAACGCGCATGGATTAAACGTACCGCAGAAAGCGGCAGCCAGTATAAATCTATTTTTGTGTGTTTGCGGCTGTCTTGCAGGCAGTGGTAGCTGTATATTTGCCATGTATCCTGCTGGCTAGACAGCATAATATACACATATCGTAGTGAAACAAAGTTAAACACACCAAGGATTTTAAATGCTTATTTATATCTTTGGTTCCTCTGTTGTTGGCAGATGTTTGAAAGTTCCTTTTTTTCAGCTCTGAACTTAAATGCCAAGCTGTGTTGTTGGTTTGGTCTTAGAGTAAGTACTATAAAGAAGCCCATTGTTGTAATGTTGGTGAGTTTCTCTATGTTTCTTGTTAAAAAATGAAACCCCCCCAGCCCCCCTATAAACTAAAAACGGCTTGAAAACAAGCCATGCGATGGTCTGTAATAAAAAGATCAGTCAGGAACCACAACGCGGTTTCTTTTCTGTTTTATGGAAACGTCTCTGTATATGGCTGCCTGGAAGGAGGCAGTGCCGCCATCATTCTTCCAGTGTAGGCACTGTTTCTTAAAGGTTCCCCATGTGTTCGCTTATCGGTTCAAGGACGTGCAGTGACCTGAGGTTTGTTCCTACTGCAGTATACGATGCTGCCACAGTAGCCAAAAGTGAGTAGACAGATGGGGACATGTACACCACCACGTGGATGTTCCTTCACCAACGACCCGCTATGCCCAAATGGGCAATCCTGCCTTTAACATGCATTAATCTTAAAAAAACAAAACACGTTCAAAGTTTTTCTGGTTGTGTATAAATACTATTTTGAATACATTGACAATCCCTAGATTAGCAAAAGCACAATGACAACAGGTTTCTGTTTTGGATGGTTTGTAGTAGACAGAATAACGGTTCTAAGGCTCTTTCCTTCACAACTTTCGATTCTAGGATTCATTCTTTTTAAAAAGAAAATGAGCTACTGTAGGGCTGCACATAAATGTTGACTCTGTGTATTTTGTACTACTTTAAAAAAAAGCTTTTTAAACTAGAAACAAAACCATAATAACAAGATACGCTAAACGGCAGAGATCAGGTCTGTAGGACAACCTTACGCATTCAGGAGCGGTTCCTCTAACCGTTTGTTGAAAGCTTGTGGGTCCCATTTTCCATCAGTGTCCTATATAGAATGGCACTTGGCACAAGTGAAAGGCTATTTTTCAAGCTCTGTATATTCAACTTGTGTTCAGCACCAAAATCTCATCTATCAGATAAACTTATCTTCAAGGACGATGATTGTAGATGCTACGCAGTTAGGTCAGTCCTTCCTTCGTCAGAAGTTGCCAGCACATAAAACATTCAGCGTGATGCGTGTGATCTTACAGATCAGGCAAAGGTGGACGTCCCGCTGGAACGTGGGCACTTTAACTTCCCAAATTCATGTTTCTTGGTAAAGTCTACCCCGAGTCGGAGCATGTGCGATGATATGGGAGCATTTAGTGTCTTTATCTTTTTCGTTTAGACCATTTTCAATAACTAAGACAAAAGAAAGCCTTCGTACGACAGCTGGGACTTGGTTTATAAGTATGGCTTCTTTTAGCACACGTACTGGTACTGTCCATCAGAGCCAGTGATTCCCATGCAGATGTAAGCTGGAATCCATAGTTTAAACAAAGGTGTCGACATTGATGAAATCTGGTAGGTTACTTGCACAATTGAGGGGAAAAAAATCCCATTTTTATTTTGTAACAAAAGAAATTAAAAACATATGCAGGAGGGGGGGGTAAGAAAGGTTAGGGTTGCATTCAATTAAAACGAGATCAGGGGGAGATTTCAATAAATATTCTGCGATGCCGGATGACAGAATTGGTAACTCTTCTGATTGGCTACTTCAGATCTCGCCATATGTGGACTCGGTCTGTTTTGAGTTCAGCACTTCGCTTTGATAGACAGACTTAAATATGTTTATATAATTCTTTTAATAGCAGTGTGTGTGCTCACTATACAGTACATGCAGCCACAAATGTGACCTATAAAATGGAAATTGTAAACATCTGCTATCCATTTTGTAGCAAAACATATGCATGGTTGTTCTGCCTTGATTTTCTTGGACAGTGGGCCCCTTCCTGCACATAAAATTGGTTTGTTTCCTTGACCACTAAATCTCCGTAGGTGAATTGATGCACACTAAAGAGCCATAGGGGATTATCACAATGCAACAAAAGAAGCATTCCATTCAAAAGACCCATATTTTTTCAGCATTAAAAGATGCCATGGGAGCCGTGTGAAAATCAGATTGCATGAAATATATGTTGGCTTCTCAGTCGGGTCAAACATACGCAGCTATGTTATCTACCAGCTAATGCATTGAATAAAAGTATCCTAAACATATGTGCACTAATTATGTTATATTACATGCGTGTTTTCTTTATTTAAAGTTCTATGAATGTTTATCGAGCTATTATATATGGGCTAATTTGAGATAGAGCCATATGGGTCCAAGAGAGGAGTGAAGAGTCTTGGGACTCTATGCCTGTATGTAAAATGACCAGGATCAATAAATAATGTGTCTTTTGGTCCAATTGTGACCTCAATAGTATTCCAGTGCTCCCAAAATTATGTAACTTTACATCTTTTTTTTTCTGTGTTGGCCCATATAAAAAAACCATAAGCCGCAACATAATAATTTTGTCTTGGGCTAATACCGCTATATGGTTTTTTTTTCTTGGTGGAAGTAGCGGGAGAGATTACAGAGAGGAGATGGTCCAAATAAAAGAGAAATAAGATCATGAAGAAAGGAGAAGTACAACGTCATGGTTAAAAATGAGGCTGTTCGAAAGTTAATTGAATTTATAACAACAGGTAGTTAAAGATTACATACGGTGGGGTGAGTGAATGAGATGAAAACATGGACAGAAGAGGTAAGAAGAAGGTAAAATGATGTTGAGGTAGGGGCAGATGAAAGAGATCATGAGACGGAAAACCAAAAGCTAAAGAAAAACGCAGGCTTAGCATATGGAACAAATTCCAGGACAGCTTGGCGCTACCAACAAGCTAGTAAAATTGACCATAGGGCTAATGAAACCTTATGGAAGCAATTTCAAAGCATTTCACCCGCTGGAAAGATTGTAACTCAGCTAAGAACTAGGCCCAAATCCCTGTGGTAGCTGGCAGCTTTTGTTAACATGTAGACATGTTTTGGCTTCCGCGCTCGTCCTAGTCGAGTATCTTGCAGCTGAAGACAATCATGCACAGAATGCTTAGAAACGGAGTGACTGTTGCCATGGATACAGTGAACATACCTCGCCTCTTGTTATATTAGAGTGAAGAAACACTCTGATAAATCACTGATATTTTGCTGCCAAGACACATCCCCCGATCTGATTAATGGGATTTATATTTTATTACTTTATCTGAAATGTCATGATGAATGTGTTCATCTGACTGGCCTTTTGAGTACCACAGTGGTGCCCATTGCATGCACTCCATAGACACTAAAAGGGATATATTTTTGTTACAGGACTAGTAGCTCTAAGCATGCTAAATTTCTTCCATCTTTCATACTTAATTCCAAGAGTTAATACTTTATGGATAATGTATTGTGTCCTCCACATGGCAGAAGATAAGGATCATATAAATCCTTCGTTTATGAACACTTTCTGTAGTCCAAAATGTCATCTTTTGATGAAAGGAATATCGCTGTGTCTTTAATTCATTCTGAGCTGGGATTGTCAATAACAATAATAGTAATTGCAGAGCAGATGGACTAAACACATCCCCTCCCCCACTTCCATACAAACACAGAGCCCCGTTTCCTCATCTCGTCTCGTAAGCGTGGATAACAATGAAGATAAATCTAGTAAGGAAATGACTTGGCTGAACGCTTTTCTTGGATAAATATATCTTTATTTCAATGCACGTGTATATTTAGAGTATTAAACCCCTGGGGCACTCGGCTAACACGTGTGTAGCGGGTTTACGCAGAATGTTCTCCCTGCACGGCTCGCATTATTTAAACATGTTAGTGCTGCCATTATCAATGTTATGTGTCTGATTAATAAAAGCTTTTTTATAACCACTCAATAAAATGGGAATTTTATGGTGGGCACGGCATTGTATGGTTTATCAGAATTATATGATGTGCCATTGTGCCTGTATCCCAGGTCCTGAGATCCTGAACACTTTTAGGACCCCCGACTCTTGGGGATCTGAGGAGCAGACTTTTTCTACCTGCTCGTAAGAATTTAATGATAAGAACCAATGGATCCATCTAGTCTGCCTATATTTTCCATTTTGCCCTTGATCTCAATTTAGATTTAGGATATGCTTATCCCATAAATCCCCTCACTGTATTATGTTCTACCACTTCTGCTGGGAGGCTCTTCCACGCACAGTGTATGGCATTCAATGATGATGACATATGGCAGTTTAGGCTGTTGTTTGCAAGACACGTACACAGTACGTGTAAAGTGCTGGTTAGCAGATGTTTTCATTAGAGTCTTAGAAGATGCAGTTTTGCAGGGAAGGTTCCCCCAGCACAGCTGCGCTCGGCCAAAGTACATGAAACCAAAGGAATGTGAAGGAAAACCACAAGCCGTTCCCGTCCCAGCGCCGAGCACCTCGGATCCCCAAGCACTGAATGGGTAAAAGGATGTGGTCATTTTTTAATGAGCATGTTCTTAAGGTTAATACTTCATGGAAAGGTAAAGAGGAAGAGAATTCCTCAGTAAAGTGTCGATATTTTTATTGGCTTAGCTGTGAAGTCTGCTAAATTCATTCAGAGAACTCACAGGTTTTGCTCAGCTAATGCTAAAGACAGAGGCGCTCCCTTCGGATATATGTTTTATAAGCTTTTTGCTGAGAAATCCAATCTATGAATTGGCCCGTTGCCGGTGTTGCTCTGCACTCTTAGCCGTGAAAGAGATGTAAGCTGGATGGCTAAGGAACAAGCGTGTCCTTTCCAAAACACCTTCAAGATGGACAGTCGTGGGTCACTGCCTGTTCAACCCCAAGAATCCCCAGCCACCCATCTCCTACCAGGTTTATATCCCTTAGTGGCCATTGTGAATGGTAGCCACGTTGCAAAAGTAATTGGAGGTTGGGGCAGATTTTGGATGCCTGGTAACAGATAAACCTCCAGTTACCCCAACAGAGTTGGGTCAGCCATGGACAAGATCCTAAAAAGCTTATCTGCTTGTATATGACAAATTCTCAAGACCCATATACATTGGTGGTACGGTCAGTCCATTCGTGCACAATAGGAGGTGGCCTTCCTACACACACATATAGATTTATTGAACATGTGGATAGTACTGCATCTTAGTGTAAAGGGGAAATGTGCTGCGTGCCAGAGAGATGCGAGAAATGAAAGCCTGGCTTATCTAATGTTTTATATACGGTTATTTGAAATAATGTGTACGCAGGAGTAAGGGTGAAGAGGCTATGGCATTATATCTCCATGTTACTGGATAAGTATAAGAATCCATGTTACTGAGGTCTTGAAGATATCAAGATAAGGAGTTTGGGTAATATTCAAAAGAATACCAGATTATTTGAAGATTTCAGGTAAAGAACTGCAGTGTGTAACCAAGTTCGCTGGGGAGTTTTTAAATACTGGAAAGAACGATTTCAAAATGAGTGTGAAATTTTGTTACACAATTACAGATAATAAAATAAGTAAATATGCCTAAAGTGATGGCCAATCCAGTACTGGAGGAGACTTTGTTTTCCTTGTAAATGCAGTCACTAGCGTCTCGTGGGGATTAAAATTGAACAGTCGGAATATATCCAGCTATCCAACACTGTGAAGAGTAATCTCTCTCCAGCTGTACAATGTGCATGAAGAAGAAGCCTTGGAGTCAGTCTAAGGATTATATTCTACCAAATCCAGAATGTACTGAATTTACCATTTTTCTAAGTAATTAGACTGCATGGTCTTATTGAGCTGTGACTGACGTGCTGACTATTACAAGTGTTACGTGCCCGATATCAGAGCGACTTTATGGCAGCTGAAAGAAGTTTGAAACTGGTAAAGATACTCGGTTCAAGAAAACAAGTGTAAGCAGGTGTGCGTGGTTGGTGCAGAGCACCGTATAGAGCTAGACTGCATATGTAATTTGGGTGAAGTGCTTGCATGTGCTCCAGTGTCAACTGCTTTAATATT
Organism: Spea multiplicata; assembly: GCA_009364415.1. Classification (NCBI taxonomy): domain Eukaryota; kingdom Metazoa; phylum Chordata; class Amphibia; order Anura; family Pelobatidae; genus Spea; species Spea multiplicata. Next base: position 45,765 of record VKOC01002468.1, on the reverse strand, counting down.
AGGTATCGGGTAGCCCTGGTAGCTGATACCTGTGAAGTACATCCAGGTTTAAGCAATCTATAGACCTCCTTCGGGCATGTTGGCTCAGAATATGCAAACTTCCATACCTATAAACACGTCAAATTACGATGTGCCGCTCATTCAAGGGGAATATTTTTTTTTAGAATGATTTGCTAGTTTGCCAAGATAGTCCTGGTCCCTTGTAACTAACGAACTGTATGGTACCTAGAATTTCAGTGCATCCTTGTGCATATCACAGTAGATGTCCTTCTGGCAGAGCCATTAGAAGGAGAAGTGCCTTCATCTAGCTACTTGCTTCTTGAATTGTAGCTCAGGGATGAAAGAGCATAGTGACAACCTCAATTTGCATAGTTATCTTTGCACATAATACAGAATGGCTTGGAATCTGGTTGCTATGCTCTTAAAATACTCTTTGTGGATGAATGATTAATATTCTTCTTCTGATTAGATGTATTGTTGGTGTGAACTGTGAAAGAAGGAACAATACATACAAATCCACAACAAAGCTTGGCATGAGAACTTGCTCTAATTCCACATAGTAAAAGATTCCTGTGGAACGGCCCATCATTTATGAACACTTCATGCGTGTGGGGATAGCTTGGAATCTCGTCATCGCTCCTGTTGCCAAGCCAAGAAATATTTTGTTAAGCCACAAAATTGCTGTAATCTACAACTTGCTAATTCCTACCCACCAGTGACTTCATCAGAATGATTGGGGACAAGTGGAATATCTATTAAAACAGGAAATTATGTTCAGCTTGTTTTGTGTGTTGCTTTAGCTGTGTTCACTAATTCTATTTATTTTTAAGAACTTGTCCAAGTAGTAGTGACTTAATGATGTCATGGTTTCATGTTCTGCTTTCTAGAGACCTCTATCTTGTATGTGTGGATACTGGAGTTATTGCTTTTATCATATAGTGTTGGACAGACCCTCCTGTATTGTGTCTAACAGCCATGAAGATTCTGTTTTCAGGTGTTGGGAGCCTATTGTGAAGTTATGTGGGCCACGTGAAGCTCACTTTGATCAAGAAAGTGGTATATGTTGCTTATATAGATAAACCTCGTTTATACCACTCAACCCAAGCAAATGATGCCGAAGTAAACACAGTTGCCATAAGCATCCCAGAATAAAGCTTCTCAGAAAACCAGGAGGAAGGTCCCTCTTAACATTTTACCCCAGGACATTAAGTGTTAAATCCATATAAAGCTTCTTTTTTTTCTGGACAGCAAGCCTTTCTTCCCAACCATCTCTTCCCAACATAGCACATTGTGATCAGCTCATCCACGTGACATTGGTGGGATGCACGTTGGAGTCACCTGGACTGGATGTTGTATGCTTCTGGTTTAGAGATATTCTCCTCCAGACCGCGTGGCCTGAGCATCTACACACCGGCCCTTAGACCAAAGCCCAGGTTAAAGCGAGATGTCTAACGTACATTATCCCATCAAATCTCACCTATACTACAGCATTCATTTGGTCTTCTTGTGTATTTTAAACATGCGTAATTTGTCACCACTTGACTGCCCTGTTCGGAAATAAATCCTACTTACAAAGGCCTTGATACCGCTCGTTAGTCATCTTCATTCTATCTGCTAGCTTAACGAAACAGATTAATTATATTGTCAGGGGTATGTGTAATATTGCAGTATTTATTTTTCATTCCCCGGTAGTGCTGGGAGCAGGGCTGGGTTTTCCATCATGCGTTGTAGACACATACCACACATGCTTTGGTAGGGATACTTGAAGATAACATTTGTGTATGAATTCTGTGTATTTGGATTTTGAATTCCAAATAGCTGTCCAGTAGCTTTCCCTAATCATTTTCAGACTTTGTGTGCACACAGGACAAATAAAAGAATAGGGTGGAGGTCAAACACCTATACGGAGTGTATAAGTCCGGCTACCTTTATTATGGTACACGTAAAGGCGTAGTAAGGCTTGTATTAGAGAAAGGGCAACTAAACCTCTGCGCTTGGACCCTTTGGGGAAGGAGGCTCATGAGATTAGAAACCAGACTATTCTATTTAAAAGTATTTACAGAACGGAATCTTCTACTGACTACAGTCTGGATAAGGGTTGTGTGAGTTTCAGCTCAACAGCTGGAGATCTGTAGGTCTCTGCTGTACACATACCATCGTCAGTCTAGTTCTGTGATGTAATAATAATTAACATCTGTTTTTAATGAACTGTAAATGCTGGCCTGATTTGTGTAACAGTAGTAATGTCTGTGTGTGTGTGTGTATATAAATGTATTTATTGCAGTCCTGAGGCTTATCACAGGTTAACAAGCCTTGCCGTCTCTCTCGGCATCTTTGTGTTTCTGCCAGCTAGGTCTGTCATTTCCTCCTTTTGACACAAGCAAGCTGTGTGATGAAATGCTTACTTTATGATTTCGAGGGGTTCCCTAAAGACCCAGAACAGTCTCTCCAATAGTAAAGTAGAGTGAAATTCTTCGCTTCCCCAGAGACTCCTTTATCGCTTTTGGAATGTTTGGTTACAAAGGCCCAATTGAATCCAGAAGGGAAAGCTTGATGTTCGTCGGTATGCTAGACCTCTGCAGAACATGCAAGACACAATCTGGAAAAGCGATCACGCTTATGTAAGAGAAGAAATTCGGTTAAAATGCTGTTATTGAGCAAATCAAAACATGAGTTTGTCATGAATTTAAATCAGTGGCATAAGGAACTAATATTGTTCCTTGAAACACAGGGTGTCTGACCCATTTTCTTAACATTTTATTCATTCTCCTGGATTTTTGTTTAACTGTTTGTGGTTAATCCTATGTATGTCTTATGATGTGGATATGGATAAAGGATGGGTCATGGGAAGACATAGCAGGTTTGGAGCTTTGACGTTATATATATTATATATAATTTCTAATGAGTCTTCTGCAGACTCTTCTTACGGGGGGGTTTGTGTTCTTGAATATTAACAGCTCCTGCTTTATTAGCATAAGATTACGGGCTGCTAGTTTAATGTTAGTGGTTGTGTGGGATACAGGCTTTAAACTGATCACATGCTGCCTGCACGGTGTATGATGTCACATGACATCACAGCCGACGTGGTTCTCCTGTGCTGTGCCGAAACTCGTTGCAGACCACCATGCAGGACTCTGGAAGCTTCTTTAGGAAAGGCACACGTGTTGGTTTCACAGGGCTCTCCTTTATATGTATTTATCTACACACCAGTTGGCTCTAGTTTAGTAACTTTTTATGAGTGGACTCTAATGTGATCCATTTGTATGATATTACTATAATATCAGTCATTTGTTCTTGAAGTAGGGATTTTATAAAAATAGCGGATTTTGGCTCGGGATCGTGTGTGAGTTCCAAGTTGCAAACGGTGACAGCAGATGCTGTTCTTCATTCTCACACAATAGGCTTGCAATTACTACTACTTACAAATCCTTAAAGCAATCCCCCAACAAAGCGTTGTATCATTGGTATCACATTAAACATCAGCATTTTTGCATAATGTTTTCAGACAGCTGAATATTAGTCATTTTTATATGTTCTAACGCATTTCTTTTTTTTTTGTTTGCAACAAAGTAATCCATTTGTGTAGGGGTACTAATCATAGCTCATTTAATACATTATTCTGGGCAGGGTCGGCCTTAGGGGTGTGCGACCTGTGCGCCTGCCTGGGACTTAAATTAAAACATCGTTTTTTTTTGTTTTGCTTTTTTTAACTTTATTTAACATGGAGGATGTTAAATAAAGTTAAAACAAAAAAAACAATGTTTTAATTTAAGGCCCGGGCAGGGGCGCCGAGTGGTCGCTCGTGAAGTTTTCAGCAACCGCTCAGCGCCCCTCACTCTCTGTGACTCCATCGCGGTGCCGGCGTTTCATGCTGAGCACCGAAATATCATGTCATATTCTGACGCTCAGCTGTGAAGCATGCAGAGCTGGAAGACTGACGCCTCCCACTCCCACCGCGGGACTCAACAAGGTAAGTAAGGATAATGAGAAGTAGGGAGAGGGGGGCAGTGAGAAGGGGCAGAGGTGGTAGCTAGTGAGAAGGGGCAGAGGTGGGAAAGGCCAGTGGAAGGGGCAGAGGGGTAGATAGTGATAAAGGGGGAGAGGGGATAGACTAGTGGAAAGCGGTTGTGACAAGATTTTTTTTTCCCTTTTCTTTTTTTGGATGGGGGGGCGCCAGAGGAGTAGTCCGCACAGGGCGCCAGAACACTTAAGGCCAGCTCTGATTCTGTGCTTTTTCCTCTGTCAGCCCTGTTTAATGTATAATTCAATCGGTCAGATTCTTTGAAGCCATCCTAACTGTGCATTGAGTCGTAAATCCACCTTGTGAGAGAGGCTCTATTGTCTCTATAAAGTCACCCGTTTAGTAGCATCTATGACAAGACAAACTGAGTGCATGCTTGGCAAATCTATTCACCGGGAGGAGAAGATCTGTAACTGGGTTGCTATAAGGGACAGTTTAATCTCCCTAACACTTCCATTAAAAGAAGAGTGTGTGTAAATACTCTGGGAATACTTTAAGAAGCATTCTTTAAAATGAAAAACCTGACTTAGAAGGTGTAGTTTTTAATGGTCTCCATTTGTTCAAGCAGTATTCCGTTATGTGCACCCAGAGACAGTGAAACCGGATTAAATATACCGGTATTACTATAGATCATGAGATTGTAATGTTAAATCAGCATTGCCGCTAACGCTTGAGATCTCTTCTTGGGCAGCCGTGTAACAGCCGTACTAGCGGAATATCACCGGGCACAAAAGTGGTGGCGATGTTCAGGGCCTCTTTATATTACTTTTGTAATAGATCCCTGGTAGATGCTTCTGCTATGATTGGGACCTGTAACCGACTCCTAAAGTATCTCATTGCAGTTGTAATTAGATCATTTTGAAACTATTTAACTGGAGAAGGACATACATTTTTCATTTTGGTACTGGAATCTGATCCACAGCTTGTGTCATGTGACCACTTCCTAATTAGACAGGTTATACAGTGTGTGTGTATATATATATATATATGTGTGTGTGTGTGTGTATGTATATATATCACATCATGTTGGTTTAACATGTAACTTTAATGAAAAAATGCAAATGCCCATATATTTGTATGTTCGTCCAGTAAATACTATTCATGCCCCTACACATGCCCCAGATAGTAGCAGTTCCCCCACTACCAGTGTGACGCATCCCCATCATACGCAGGAAGAATATCTGTTCTTCACCCCATGTCTCTCCGTGTTACTGTTGCTGCCGTTGGTGGAGCATTCTGCTTGAGCGAATGGATATGTCTGAGACATTGATTATTCCGTGATTATAAATGGTTATTTCAGTTACAAATGATTTCAACAACCAGAGAGCAAAGCCGCTTTTCTATATATGTTCTCTTTGTGCTTTAATAGCAAATGCTTAATTCCTTTTATTGTCTTGTCTTTGCAGCTGGGGGATGGCGGTCAACGTGTATTCTACCTCGATAACCCAGGAGACTATGAGCAGACATGACATCATTGCCTGGGTTAATGACATCTTGTGCTTAAACTACACAAAGGTTGAACAACTCTGCTCAGGTATGCACTTTAGAAGCTTTTTTTAATATTTCTAAGTCTTGTTTATATGACTAACGCTATGTTTGGGGCTCAGCCCAACACTCTCCTGGTGCTGGCACACAAACCTATCCAGCAGGTTCTGATGGTCCCTCTGAGGTTATTTTTTTCACCTTAAGAACAAAAATATTTGCGTTTAGCGTTTAGAACACACAGCCGGACTGTCCCGGGAGGCAGGTATGAATGATCGCTAGGGTTGCAGCCCTGAAATTCACAGTGTGGGTAGAGATGAGTCTAACAGAGGAGTTCTGTGGATATCACAAGGTGAACAGAGCCTTATTTAAAGAGGGTCCCTCAAAATGCATCTTACAGGGTGATATTTATTTCCTATATATTTCCATTCCTGTCCTATCATTTTACTGATGTGTGTATTTTGTGACATGCACACAAATATTGTAGGTCTTGTATGTCCCTGGTATGCGTGTTAGATGCAGACACTTATGTAATATTCATTAGTATGCGCCGTTAACATGTACAGCAGACCATGTGAAGCTTCTCACAGTCTGCTTCTCAAATGCTTTTTAAACTGCACAGGACCCTTTCAGGAGCTTGTCATCACCATGGCAACAAAACATTTCAACCGCAGAACCCCTCTACATGTCACATGACTGCTAGCTGAATTAAGCATTCCCTGGAAAATGTGAATGGGGCAAATGAGTCAGAGCAGTCCCAGTTAAATAGGGTTAAGTATAAAAGTGCTCTACTCGGCAGACCTGAGAACCTGCAAGCGGCGGGACAGTTGGGTCATTTTGTAGTGTTTTCCCCTAATTAGTTCAAGGCAGGTTTTTCCTTCTGATGTATAGTTCATAATACGCTTAATAATAGGAGAATAATTAACACTAAAGGTTGCTGTTCACCTAAAATGATTGTTTTTCCATGTGAACCGAACCGAAACCTCCTCCCTACCAGCTGTTTGCTAATAATGAGGGTTCCCTCCCTTCTTCTTTTCGTTCATCATATGCCGTGCAATCTGCAGACTGCCGCGTGCTACATACAGGTTTTCTTAACACGGATTAAGCATCTTGGTTCATGTGTGTCATACCATCATACGTTTCAGTTGTCATATGTCACGGGGTCAGGGAGAGAGGAAGGATCCTACTATGCAGATAAGCACTGTAGAGAAGTCCAGAATACAGTCCGTAATCAAAAGGGCAAAGGCAAGCAGCGGTGTCAAACGTATCCGAGGTCGAGGCAGGCAGGATAGGAGCAAAACGGTTAAACAGGTCCGAGGTCGTGGGCAGGCAGCAGGAATCGTAGTCAAAAAACAGGCAAAGGTCGGTACACAAGAAAATCGAGATAATATAGAGTAATCAGCACACCCAGAAAGCATAACACTTTGAACGGGTGACTACAGGAGAGAAAAGTGGTGTTTAAATAGGTGAGTGATTACAAACAGCTGTGCAGCGTATGCTACGTACGTTGCGTACGCCGCACAGGCTGCATAGGCTGCGTATGCTGCGTATTTTGCGTACGCAGCGTATTTTGCGTACGCTGCGTATTTTGCGTACGCAGCGTATTTTGCGTACGCTGCGTATTTTGCGTACGCTGCGTATTTTGCGTACGCTGCGGTACGCCAGATGCGGACCTACGCCGCGTCATAACCGTGTCCCCCTCGGCACGCGCGGGGGATGCGCCGGCGCGTCCACGGACAGCAGACGCGACCCTCGCCGAAGAGGAGGAGGTGGGACCGCGACACCGCCGTGTGCGCCCGGCGGGGACCGCAGCGGAGTAGTCGGGACCAAGCGTGGCAGCCCTGGAGTCAGAGGTAGGGACGGCGGCGCGCGTGACATCATAGAGTCCGAGCTAAAGTTTTATCCACTGGAAAGCGGCACGGGTTTAAGCAGGGGGGCTTGTTTGGTGAGTCTGTGTATATAAGAGATGAGTATGATCCTGCCTGGGGGTAGAGACATGTAAAGTATATCAGAACTAGCAGAAATTAGTATGGCTTTATTTTGTTCTGTTTGATTTGAGGGTGTGTGAAGGAGGTCTCACCGCAGACGAAGTACCTGTTCACGCATCGGCTGGAACTTGCTGATGCTGTTGGATATGTTCCATATAGAAGGAGATATGAAGAATGATTGATTGGATTTCCTTTACTTTACAAACATTTCAAAGTAGAACGTTTGATTCCATTTTGAAAGCTGTATCTATAAGAGTAAAAGGACCAGGCTGCTCGCATCTTGATCTGATCAAGGATCTGAGGATCTGATTACATTCTCCGCAGTTGCATTATGATCCCTTTAGATTTAAATGTACCGGATATGGGATTTCTCTCCTACGAAGTACATGTAAGATGTATAACTACATACAGTGCTTGTTTTTTTAATACTTTAATAAAAATGACCTTTTGGGCAGTCATGATTAGCTACGGCGTGACTACCTTTATATCTCACCCTATAGAATCTCAGAGCATCGCCTATCTGCCTTCTATTTACGCTCCAGGAGTTTGCGCTCTGTATCCATGAAGTACGGTACGCTTGGGTATTGTGTAGTTAGCGAATCCGGCTGATTCATTGGATAAGAATGTTACCGTTTCTGTACATTATTCTTGTGTAGCCTGGCTTTTTATCAAATATGTCCAAGCATTGTGTTTTCATTTGAAATATTTCTTTGAAATTCTTTTCTGAAACAACGATTTTGAACAAAATCCATGAACGGCAGATAACGGTATGTTTCGTTTTTTTGTTTTTGAAATTGTTGATGTTCACAAATCATTACAATGGTATTTTTATCAATTGTAGCCAAAACAAGAAATCATTACTTGGTGAACAACTGCCAAGTTAAAGTATCTGGTGCAGTAACGTGGCCTCAGATATATGCAAAAATCGTGAGACGTTTGTGAAGGTTTTTACTTAGCCAGGCTCCAAAATGAAATGCCAGTGCATTAACAAAAATAAATAACATCACGGACAAGAATATGGGTTGCCTTGCCCAGTAGAGCCGCCGTTTCCACTGAATGTGGGTTTGGGTACCGATAGCTGACTTTACCTGCTGATACCCACCAAGACAACCAAGAGAGAAAACTGCTCCGATTTGCTAGCGTTTGAGGAACCCTACATGCAAGCCTTTGATTTTATCTTAAAAAGCTATTTACGTGAGTACAAATGCATCTCCTCGGTGAAAATAAGGTTGCTGTCTTGCATCTCACCGACATAAGTTCTTGGGCAGGAACGTCGTACATAATGGCTGGAAGTGCACTAAGTATGCCAGTTAGTTTATTGCAGAGAGAAGGTGACAGATGGTGTTTCTCAAGCAGTCTACATTCTGTACGAAGTCAATCCGGCGAACTCTGCTGGTATGGCACATGAGGATAGCAGTGAGCGCCTGCGTCTCAGAATCTTTGGAATGTCCACCAGTAACAGAAGGAAAATATGATTCATAAAGTTCCCATAGTGCGATTCTTATTTAATAATCCATAATTGTCCATGGAGCTGAGCTGCACAAGTACTGTTATGTGTTCTCCTCTGTGGGAAATATGCTTTGTGTAAGGGGTGTGTGATGGAAAAAAACCCCATCACTGTCAGACAGCTTTCGGGAGTGATAGATATTGTCACATGGCTTACGTCATCAGACCCTGGAAGAAAAGAGACAGTCTTCGAGACGTTTGATTTCTCATGCGTGGTCTTTATCCAGTAGGCAGTTCCAGGGCCCCACCGCTAGAGGGCTGCTCCACCGCCGGTTTGTAGCTAAGGAGGATGATGACAGCTGCCTAGACTCTAGCCAGAGTTTTGGGGAGTTTCCTCAGTTATTTTTTTTTTTTTTTTAATATGCGTGTTCAATAAGGAGGCGGCTACTAAGTTAAATAATCATCATCATCTTCAAATAGTGCCAGCTAATTACAAGATGCTTTACGCAATACATGGTATAGGAAAATTGACCGGGATGCACACTGGGGTTTGCTTTTGATAAGGTATAGGGGTATAGTGTGTGTGGCAGTGGAAGTATGTTATCTGTTTTATATGTAGAATGGCCACTTAATGTGGTGCCCTTCTACCTACCTCGGTGAAACATGGTGTACTGGGGCCTGGTAGTGGTTTTATTTCATCTATTAAGTCCCAGTTTGGAAACTTAGGTAACCGTGTACTAATTTTATCAGGTTGCATGCTCTCCGGCCCTTTATCAGATGCTGCTAAGGTTTACTTGTCGTAAACCTATAGAACCATTAAATGCTTTTATTAGAAGTTCAATGACAAAGGCTTCATAACCATTTATTTTCCATCCATGAACGCTCTTCCTTCTTCACCTGACCTCTCTGGTTATTGGAATCAATCAGAAATTTGGGCTATATATTATATATGGAATTTGGAACGATGCATAAGATTATCTCGGCAATGGCTAGTTTAATAGTTAATAAAGCATAGATAAATCTGACGTGTGGGATACATTCCTCAACCCAAACTTATGTGCTAACAGCTATAGTGGAAACCTTTTTTTTTCCCGAGGAATGCTTACAGGATGACATCACTTTGCACTAGAATGGATGTTTCTAGTTTGGAAAGAGTTCTTAGCAGATGGCCGGTGTAGCTCTCGTGTCCATGTTTGGCCCCCATTGTGTTTGTGTCATTGTTGCAGATTACTGATCCGTTGCGTTTCTTTTCCCAGGTGCCGCGTACTGCCAGTTCATGGATATGCTGTTCCCAGTCTGCATAAGCCTGAAGAAGGTCAAGTTTCAAGCCAAGCTAGAACATGAGTACATTCACAATTTCAAACTGCTGCAGGCTTCCTTTAAACGGATGAATGTTGATAAGGTGGGTTGCTTTAAATGACTATTTTTGTTACTTTTTGGGAAAACTGCTGTCGGACCATCAACTGACTGAGATAGTACAGGGCTTAGAGCCAAACCACAATCTGTTTCACATCAGATTTTCTGGGGCAATAGAAGCCTCCTTCTGATTGGCTTTTAATGTGTTTTTGTTAACACTTTCAGTAGAAATATTCATTAAATGAGTGTCCGACACATTAATTGGAACAGTATATTTAAGTGTCTTGCTCCTGATTAAGGCAGATTATCAGAATCTTGTCGGACAAATTCCCTCTTCGGTAAATAAGTCACTGACAGTGTTAATTTTTAAGTTTGCCGGTCCCCTGTGATGTCTGTATTGCACCATATACCTCCGAGGAAAACGTGTTTATTCCAGGTGTAGGGTTTGGAGTAAGTAAGAGCAGATTATCGCCCCGTAGGGAAGGCCTGTCTGTGGCTTGAGTTGTATAATTCTGTAATACACCATTAGGATGGCTACTCTAACAGACGTATACCTATTACAATATATTGTGTAACATAATTATCCTTTTTTCTACACTCCCAACATCTCTAGCCGGTGCTTCACATGAAGCTGGGAGTGCTGCTTCCGTTAATCATGTCTCTTCTAAAGTGATTCCGTATTAGCAGAGCCTCGTATCTCATAAAACATACACGCTTTTTAACATAGTTGAATGTATTTAGAAATGTGCCCTTTTCTGACCGTACATAGCAATGGTAATTGTTTTATTGCAGCAGTCGTTTATTGGGTCATCTGGAATGATTTTAATTATGTGAAAGATTCCAGATCCTCCGATCATTGCAATATTTTATATAACAACACAAGATACATACCTTTGAAAAGCCTGGTTTCATACATTACACAGACTCCTCTCACCTAGATAAGTGATCCAAAAATATGTTTTGTGTCGAGAGCTGTAAATAGCAGCTGCTGATTCTCTTTTATTTATCGAGGCTCTTTTAAACCCTAGCTTACAAAAGATAAGGTGGAGTGGTTTCTTTATTGGTGCTCATAGCTCAGGGGCATTACAAGTGGTGCTTAAAATAAGAGACAAAGCGTGACCAGCGCCAGCACGTCGAACCGCGGGAAATCGCCTACCTTGCCCTGTGTACTTTTCTCCCTTCCAGTATTTACTTTTCCTGTTGGACTATAACAGACAGATTCATGTGTCCTACCCCAAAGATCATACACTCTAATATTCTTTAAACCGGATACAGGAAGATATATAATTTGTGGGCGTCCCCCGTAGACAGGGGAAAGGGGAGCTTCTGCACCCGCTACCTACTGCTCTCCTTCACGTTTGTGGTCCCTCCAAAGAAGCAGAATACCAAGATGTGATATGGCATCTCTGTGCTCTCCTCCTTTCAGAACCACAGAGAGCACGAGTGTGAAGAAGATCCTGAACCATGATATATATATATATATATATATATATATATATTAATCCTTGCAAGCAGACTGTGTTAATGTGTTAAACGCTATAATCTGTATAATAAACAAGAATGTACTTAGAAGATTAATTCTGTGTTATACTATTTCTGTTTAGGTGATACCAGTAGAAAAACTGGTGAAAGGACGCTTCCAAGACAACTTGGACTTTATACAGTGGTTTAAGAAGTTCTTCGATGCCAACTATGATGGGAAAGAGTATGATCCCATGGAGGCTCGGCAAGGACAGGATGCTCTCCCCCCCCCTGACCCCGGTGAACAAATCTTCAACCTGCCAAAAAAGTCCCATCATGCCAACTCCCCTACGGCAGGTACGCCGCTGTCCAAAAGATCTTCCTATCTTTATTTCAGGAGATAGCGATCTGCATAGTGAGCAAGATCTGTTCTGTTTGAGATCAAAAGAGATGCTTTGTGTGTCTTTTATTTATAGTTTGGAACTTGGATTTTTCATTAGAACTAGTTCCATGGTCTTTGTATTTAGTGCAATGGCACGTAGTGCTCTTTATTATCTATGCACTGCAAAATCACAAAATGTATTAATATTATTGCATATTGTGTACTTAGAGTGCTCAAATCAGAAAATCAATGTCTTCGATCAAAGATATTCTCTTATTATTATTTGATAGTCCATGATATTAATCAATTAGGCTGATGGGCAATTCACAGTGAATTCTTTTTTTCCCTCCCGTTCTAAGAAGTGCGAATATAACCATTATAAATAAATCATTGTAAGCAGTATACGCCATCTAGATACAGATACATGGTTCCAGGGTAAATATATTCGTGTATACATATTTTCGTTCCAGATTTTCTTGAAATGAAATCTAAGATCCTCTTGTTTTATTATTTTCAAAGTTGCTGTTCCCTTGGAAATGACGATGATCCCTTAAGCAACCGAGGCTGTAGGAACGTATCCCCCTTTAGGCATAAATTCTTTCGGAACCGCACAGTAGGAAGTTGCAGTTCTCTCCCTCCTCCAGGTCATTATTTCTCGGGGGGGGAATATATAAGATTTGAGTATCAGGCTAGATGCTAATAACCTTACATAGCCCTTATTCACACTGATCACTTGAAGTTGGCGTTCCACAGCAAATTTCAGCTAATGGAGATTAAAATAATAACTTTAGTATTAAACAGCTTTGAAACATAACTTAGGATTTCGTTTTAAATATTGTACTTCATAAGAAGAGCACCTTTGTCTACACCTAATGTCCTGCATGACGTGAGTATTTCTAATTGTCACTCAGAGGATAGGTGTTTTCCTGCTAGAAAGCTGTGAGTGGGAGACAGAGAGGTAGAGCAAGTTGGAGAGGGAGAACGAGGGCTGTGAAATGAGGAGAGCTGAAGGAGAAAGAGGTCTGTGAGAGGGAGAGAAGGTGAGCGAGTGTGTATATATGTATGGTGTTAGAGTGTGTATGATGTGACCGTATAGTATTAGCATGTGTGTGGGTTATTGTATGTCTGTTGCTGTATGGGGTGCCTTTTAGCATAGGATGTATAGGGTAAGCTTAGGGTTTATGTGGCCTGGGGAGGGATAAAGAGTGTGTGTGCATACGTGTAAGTGTATGGTGTTAGAGTGAGTGTAACTAAGGGACCGTGGCTGGTTAAATCCAGAATCTAGTTATAATAGACATGTTAATTCATACTCCCATTGCCTGTTCAGATGCCCAGCAGTTCAGTCAGGAAGTAGCCATTAGGAAAGTAAGCAAGTGAAACTAAAGGTGGGCAAACCAACTGATTAGTGTGCCAAGAGCCAGGCCACACAAAAGCCAAGCCAGAGTCACCTCCTTGGGTGAGTGAATTCTTCACATGCATCCGCGTGGCCCAAATCAGGAAAGCTCAAAAACAAGGTTTGAGTCCGTCAGGCTTGTGCTTTGTGGAACGCTGTCTGTTGTAATGAAAGGAAGGGTCAGTGAGGCAACAGTTTTACGTTAGAAGTGACTGCACCTTTAATCCGTTTTTAACAGACTTCCAAATATACTTCTGTGTTGGGTCTGTGCTGTGGTATTTAAGCTACAATGAAATAGCCATGTGCTTCCGTATGAAGAATCTTTGAGGAGGGTGTGATCTGAGACCAAAACTTCGACCTTAATAGCCCGTAAAGGCTTTTTATTGATGTCTAGATTTTCTCTCCAAGCCTGCGAGTCCTGCTGAGAAAGTTCATAGCTGAAGCCGCCTCTCCTGCCATGTTTGCTGGTGGAGCGATGTTAGTCATGCTCTCCACTTTTATTGTTTAAGTCTGAGGTTACTGTTCACCAAGGAGACTCCGTGAGGCCGTGACTCACATTTTGTACTAAATAGGTTTCGTGTTTTTATAGAAATAATAAAGAGCTAGTGTGTGTTGGGCTGCTGTGCTACAAGCAACAGTGACTACTGGTTTGCTGGATGCTCATTTGGCCAACATTTCGGTTGCTTGCTGGGATTTTTATTATCACTGGATGTGATAGTGCCAACATACTCCACAGCTATTGTTATAAAGAAGCAAAGGACCTTTAAACATGTGAGTGCTGTTCTAAAAGTCTTCAGTTGAGGAACGATTCTCTTTATCTCATAGATTATGCAGCATAATACACTCGGCAACCACGTTCTAGTAGTTTCATCTAACTTGTTCTTAGCTGGTTATAGTGGAACCCTGCCTGGTGTTCTGCTGCTTAGATGTCCTTTCACTGGGTATTGGGATGTTTGTGGCCTGTCTGTCTGAATGATTCTCGCCATTCACTGACCATCTCTTATAACAAGGTGTTTCTGTGTGCAAAGTGTTCCAAGTGGCAGGAAAATGGCGCCATTGAAATCAGTGGGATTAGTTTAAATGCAATGGCTCAGTCACCAAGACTACAGAAAAGATATAAGTGAGTTAGTAAAGATCTTCTATCCTGTGCTGTCTCTTCTAAATGCCTTCCTTTATATAAAGGTGTATTCCTATATTTATATCTTCCTTTTACTGAAGCCCGTCATCGCTCCATTCTCAAGCCTGTTACTTTAACAACATTTCAGCGCCTCTAGAGTGCCCTATGTTTCCACGCACACGCTTAAATCTCATCACTCAAGCACTGTACACTAGAATGCCTTCTTTATTATTAGACATTGATTTATAGAGACCGCCATCGTATTCCGCAGAACTGCACGGCGGCTCTGTGCGTTCCTTCCCCTCCCCCCACGTAATGGAGGTTACTTCATAGGTGTGAATGTTCTGCAGGTGCAAGCGATTGGAAACATTAACCATTTTCACACTGATTTTTATAATGCTCACGAACACGATATGTTTTTTAACTGAATGGTGTCCTAATTTAAGCTAAATGAACGCTTCAAAGGCATGGTTGCCATGGCAATGATGTCTTTCTGAAGTTTAAAAGAATCCCATCACCATCTGTGGTTTATGAAATCATTAATGAAATGTAATAAATGTATTGTAGAGATTCTGTGCATCTTGATTAAACAGTAATGACAAGTATTGGGTTATAGGACTGTTTTGGTCATAAAAACAAGCCAAAGACTATTAGCAGGTAGGATAATGGGCCAAAAGGAACTGCCATCAATCCTGTGTTGCAGCCCCACATAATACAATAAAGGATGTATGTGCTGCTTCTTTATATTTTATTTATATAGCACCAATAATATACACAGTGCTTCTTACAGCACATACGTTCATTGAGTCCGACAGACTAAGACCTACAATCTAGAGGCAAAAAGGGCAGCCAATGTCCGAGGCCTATAAAAAGAAGTGGGAAAACTGAGCCCTTGTGGCTTTTCATCTCTTCATACATTTTCTAATAGTATAATGGACAACTCAAAGGTAGCCATTTCTCATAAGTATGTCAGCGTTAAGTATTATAGATATTATATGAATTTTATTGGAATCCTTCCTCAAGTAACGTTAAGTAAGACAGAATTAAACGTTTAAAAATAAAAACCTCACATTTGTTCTGGGAAGAAAAAAGGAAAATCGTGAGAATGGTGGTGGTGAGAATAAGTCCCACTGGTAGTATGATTTTGTGTTGGGATAAAAAATAAAAAGGAATAAAGAAAGAGAGTATGGTGGGAGGGAAAGAGACTTGCTGCAATTTATCAACGGACAGATTGGTAAGGGTCTGTTAATTTACGGCTGGAAAGTCATGCCTGTCAGGTGTAACGGGGTCTGTCCACTAAAGGTAGAGTTGTCTGGAGAGTTGTGGCTTCTCTCCGCATCATTTAAATCAAGTCTGTTTTCTTCATAATGAATAGAGAATTAAGAGTGTTGAAAGAAAATATCTCTACTCTCCTTCCAACTCTCCCTTTAGTGAATAAAGCCCCAAAAGGATTGTTGATGTCAGAAGACATACCATCTATCCATAGAAAGAAGGGATGATGGCAGTTAAACGAGTTCCTGTATGTTTTGTTTTTTGCGTTACTAAAAACGTTTCCCGTTGCCCCAGACAGGGCTGGACTCCCCGACTAGTAGTCGAATCTGTATGATGTGGTAGTACTGATGGTGGAATCTCCAATGTATAGTTATTTGGGGAGCCCATACCATTAACACATATAGATTGGCAGGCAGACAATATTAAAAGAATGGTGTGACATATTAAGAGCTATTTAGCCATGTTTGGGCAATTCAAGAACCATATCCAACAAATAAATATTTTGATGGACAAGAGTGGCTCATTGGATGAAGAAGATCTTGCGTTTGACATTCCGTCACCTTATTATCAATATGTGTTGTTCCTGACCGTTGCTTTAATTATTTCACAGACATCTGATATTTAAGCAATTGAAATAACGAGGTCTTGGCAGTCTGGGATTATCACCGCCGTGGAGAATTTCATGTACTGTGCCTTCCATCCGCAGGGATTCACCGAGGTTACTTGGGGTGAAAGGAAATAGCAGAAACTACGGCTTCTATTCAGTTCCCATCCCGTATGACTTGCCCCAAGGACAGATATGTTGCCTTGATTCTATTTATTCGTTCCCTGGCCTGGTGATAAATTTGTGCGATACGGCAGCGCACGTCACAAAAGCTTTTTCATTTTTCAGGCTGAAATCATTTCTGTTGATCATTTTTAATATACGCATAAAAAGTCCTACTTTAGGAAGAAGGTACAGTGTTCTCCGTAGTCCAAGGTTATCCGTGAGAATCTGATGACTCATTCAGAGTCTGGAAAATGCCACTAGATTAAGGGATTGCTAAAAATAAGCACCTCTGACACGAAAGGGAAAAATAAGACTGGCAACGTGCCCAAGATCTTTAAATCCGTGTGCTTTCAGGAGACAGATATGTCATGTGAAATCTGTTTTGCCACAAATTCCACAATCTCCACCCAATTTATTAGCCAAAATAAGATGCCTTGCTTCAGAGAGACAGTTATTTCATTTATAGATTTTTTCCTTTCTATTCATGAAATCATAATTTAAAAAACTGCATTTTGTGTTTACTTGCGTTATCTTTGTCAAATATTAAAATTACTTTGATCTGAAACATTTAATTGTTGCAAATATGGAAAAATAAAAGAAATCGCGAAGGGGGGGGATACTTTTTACAGCGCTGTTGTCTAATAATTATAGCATACTAAGAAATCCTAAATCTCTGATGTTCAGGCATGGTGACCTTTTTCACTTGTTCTGAGGCATACACGCGTATGACCCGATTCATGTTTGCTTTGTGATGACATGTCACATGTGCACATGATGATCACATGTATATATTTATGCTCCAATGTCATCTGCTTAATTCGCAAAGTTTTAAGGGCGAATGCTGAACCATGTCTTCCATAATATGACTTTTGAGGATTAAGCAGTGACTGTTCTGTAAATGAACTCTGTGTGAAGCCTCTCGGCCCCTTCTTGTGCTGGTCTTCACGGTGAAGAAGGCATTTCCTCCGAAGCTGCAAACAATCTTTGGCTGTCTGACGTATATACACACATAATGTCCCAGGCGAAGGGCCTCAGTGCTTAGCGTGGGCTGCAAATTCAAAAAGCCAGAGGCAAAGCCTCAAGAATTATGCCTAATAAAATGGCTCGGATTGTAACACGACCCAACATCAAAGGGGAAGTAGCCAGATGTATGTGACAAAGCTTAGCACAGTGTATTAGTTCATGAATGTGGGGGATCTCGGCTGAATCATTCCTTTATTTTAAATGGACTGTAGTTGGAGGCTTGGCAAAGACGAGAGACATAATGTGTAGTAATTTCAAAAAGCAGTTAACCAGTTTATTATTTACTGTACTTTAGGAAGCTTGAAGCTGTTGTAATTATTTACATGAAAGAAGACTTCTTCTAATGAACATGACATTTCCATTCCCTGAGATCCTGGAATTTGCATACTTTGTGGAATGAAGATTTTCTTGAGAAGTCTTGAAACTGGGGAGATACATATATTAAAAATGTAAAAAGCATTTCGCTGTCTGCCCACTTCTTTCCTGTTGTAAAAATCTCAAACCTTATTTGGTCCTCAGCCTTATATTTAGGAAAGCCCTTTACCTATCCCATGAATGTTTAAATTCCTTCCAATAACCTTTACCACATCTGCTGGGAAGATTGATGAGATATATATATATATCACTCTCTGGCATCCTCTTTGTGATCTACAGACACGAGTCTTTCTGCATAGTCCATTTCCTGCAGATCATCATCATCATCCCAAAACATTTCCTAATTCCAGAATTATCTGTGAATTGGTAGCCTTTTAGGTTGAGGACTTACCAAGCATTTATATAGTCAACAAGAGCTGCATAACTTGTTAGCGCTATATAACTTTGTTAATAATAATCATAATCACACCATACTTGTTTTACTTTTCTGCATTGATGGTAACATCGACAGATCCAAATTCACATTCTCTAAAACCAAAGAAGTGTCTGAAGAACACATCCATCATAATGTGCCTACACAGTTACTTCTGAGAAAGATGAACGTGTCAGGGTACTTATTGTTGGCCCTACACAACACACAGCCTCCTGAACACCTCCAAATTCACATTTAATTATTTTAATTTGAATGGACTATTGCTGTGTAGAAGTCTGCACATGGACCCATGACGGACTATAAAATAATAAAATATTCTCTGTGTCCCAGCAGTGAATTCTACTGGATTGGATCTTGGGTACATATACACAGACATGCATATAATGTATACTTACAACTTATTTTATCTTTCAGGAGCAGCTAAGTCAAGCCCAATTGCAAAACCAGGGTCCGCGTCATCTCGTCCTTCGTCGGCAAAGAAAGCAGCTCCCAGCCCTTCAGTAAAAAGCGACAAAGATTTGGAAACACAGGTCACACAGCTCAATGAACAGGTACTATCCACAGTAACCGGCAGTGGTGGGATTCAATTTTTTTAGTAACCACTTCCGAGATTTCGTACTAAAAAATAAAAATCTCACACACACTTAGGCAGTCTCTCTCACACACACACACACACACACACAGACTCAGGCAGTCTCTCACACTCACACACATGCCGACTCAGGCAGTCTCACACACACACAGACTCAGGCAGTCTCTCTCACACACACGCAGGCTCAGGCAGTCTCTCTCACACACACAGACTCAGGCAGTCTCACTCACACACACAGACTCAGGCAGCCTCTCTCGCACACAAGACTCGGGCAGCTCTCTCGCACGCACACAGACTCGGGCAGCCTCTCTCGCACGCACACAGACTCGGGCAGCTCTCGCACTCTCGCCTACGCACACAGACTCGGGCAGCTCTCTCGCACGCACACAGACTCGGCGCAGCCTCTCTCGCACGCACAAGAGACTCGGGCAGCCTCTCTCGCACGCTAACAGAGATCGGGCAGCCTCTCTCGCACGCAACAGACTCGGGCAGCTCTCTCAGAGTCGGGCAGCTCTCGCCCGCACAAGAGACTCGGGCAGCCTCTCTCGCACGCACACAGGACTCGGGCAGCCTCTCGCACACGCACACAGAGACTCGGGCAGCCTCTCGCACACGCACACAGAGACTCGGGCATCTCAAGCAATCATCTAAAAAAGCACCAGTGCATACTTTAAATTACCATTAATTAATCCCATTAATTAACTCTGTCCCCAGTTTACCATAGGCATCTTTGTCACTAAATAGTTTCCCATAGTCCCATGTTTAGTGACAAAGATGCCTATGGGAAACTGGGTACAGAATTTGCCGTTCCCCCCAGTTTCCCATAGGCATATTTGTCACTAAACATGGGACTATGGGAAGATATTTAGTGACAAAGATGCCTATAGGAAATTGGGGACAGAGTTTGCCTTTGCCCCCAGTCTCCCATAGACATCTTTGTCACAGCCACCCACTGCCAAGCATGCCCCCAGTTACTTCAACTTACCTGACCCTGATGTGTACTCTGTCTGATTCCCGCTGTCAAACATCCACTGCTGCTGGCGGCTCCAAACTCCACTGAATGGTGCTGGCACCGCCCACAAAGGTCATTGAGCAGTGCTGGTGCCGCCCACGAAAGTTATTGAGCGGCGCCGGCTGACTCGCTTCTATTTCGAATCGACAGGGGTGTCATTTTAAGAAGCTGTCCCCATTGATCTGAAATAGAATTGAGTCAGCTGGCCAGCACAACTTAGTGACCTTCGTGGGGGGGCCAGCCCCGTTCAGTGAGGAGGGTGGGTGGAGCCGCCGGTAGCAGCGGGGTTGTCTGCATTGCACAGACGCCCGCTGCTGCCGGAAAGAAGGATCCAAGTCCCCTGCAACCCAATTATAGGCTGTACAACCACTTTAAGTGGGGGGGGGGGGCGCGGCCTATAATAGGGTAATTAAGAAACGGTTCACGCAAAATGATCATTGAATCCCACCATTGGTAACGGGTCTTTTTACAGTCCAAAGCAGTGCCGCACATCAGGTGGATGTTGAAGCGTTACAAGCATTTTTCTTAAAAATGATGAGGAATTGGGCTGAGGGTTAAATATGAAGCCACCCTCTGGGGCCCTCGGCGGCACAAACCTGGCTCTGTTTTTGGTGGCTCGTTGAAGATACTGAGGCCAAGAAAATTGATCTGCTTCCTCCTTTTGTAAATAGATACGATCGTAACAATTATTTCCTATGTGATTGTAGGTACATTCATTAAAACTTGCCCTTGAAGGAGTAGAGAAAGAAAGAGATTTCTACTTTGGAAAGCTGCGGGAAATTGAGTTGCTCTGCCAGGCGCACGGACAGGAGGGCGATGACCTTGTCCAGCGGTTAATGGAAGTGCTGTATGCTGCAGAGGATCAGGTTGGTTTCTATGCCCTCCTAATCCAACTAATTATTGTTGTGTACCCAAATTGTGGGGGAATTATTCCTTGTTCACTGATGCGCAGTTTAATATGTATGTTTGTACCATTTATAGACACAAAGGAGAGTGCCAGTACATATATTATTCAAACAAAGCTCAATACCAATATCTACTCCTACTCATGCACAGGATCACATCTCAAAAAAAAGAACACATTTGCTGCCAGTGGTGTACGCGTGCTCACATATCCAGTTCCTTCACATGTGGAGGGAAGTGTTACCACTGATCCAATTCACTGACACATGGCAGTGCGATCACATAACTGGCTCGCGGCACGCAAATGCTTATAGCTCGAGCAGCACGCGCGGTGTTAAATGGGTCATGCTGTGGAAGGTTCTGCAGCTTGCACTGCCCTCTAGTGGCCATTAAAACAAAGCGTTATACACACATTTATCAAACGTGGCAATGAGAAGCAAAAATATCTACCGTAGAATTTATTCTTCCTGTTTTGCCTTAATTTTACTTTTTACACCTCCTGAAAAAAATGTATATCTTTGCTTGGTTAAATAGCGGCTTGTCACATGGTTCTGGACAGTTTGCAAAACTACAAATAAAAAATGCAGCAGATAGGTAGATTATAAACTGGGAGACCTCTCTGTGTGTACGTATACATGTAATAGGATGAGTTTGCAGTATCGGGCTCTTCAGCAAAGATGCAACAAGCAACACCCTCCAAATCTGAATGTTTATGCTTTCTAGGTTGTTCTTCTCCTTGTCTATTTTTTGTATATTTTATGAGTTATTCTGTAACTGTATATAATCTTGTTTGCAGAAATCCCCTGGGTACGTATACATCCACACTAAATCTGTTGCACACTCTTACCTGGAGCGTGTCTGGATCCCTGCTTGCGCAATCTATTGTGCGGCTGCTCCAGTGTCGTGTAATGAAACTTTACATGGCCCCTCTGTGCTTCTGCCTCCCACGTCGGATCAGCCATGTTAAATATATTGGACTGGCTCTGCCTTGGGCTCGGTCCAAGCAAGAAACTGTAATCAGAGTAGTTTAACTTTCATCCTCCTTCCCACTGTGACAAGCTAAGGATGGTGGGTCTTCTATTATCAGCAATGATGAAAAACAAAGGGCACGTGATGTAAACCAGGGCTTCTTGATAAATATCTAGACAAATGCATGTGCTAATGGAACAATCTCACTCTCTTCTCTCATGCAGGAAGGCCACACAGACCAACATGAAGGTGAAGACCATGAGCACGGTCTGGAGGAACCACAGCAGCAAGAAGAATACTGACCTACCCCTCCAAGCCACTTCAATGTTACCACTTCACATGGAACTTTCTTCCGGCAGTGCAGTGTGTGGCCACCATGCGCTGCACACCCTTACCATGTAATGTACTATAGTGAGCGCCAGCAAACCACTGCATCCTTTACCAGTTTCTTCCCCAAGGCGTCTTTACAGAAGCTGTCCTCTGGCCCAAGCAAAACTGAAGGCCAAGGGGGCTACTCTGACGCAAATTGTACAATTTGACAGTTACGAAATTGTTTTGAGATATTTTTCCCACTATTTTTTTAATTTATTTGCAAGCGAGCTATCGCCTTGCTTTCCAACTGCTTTCTTCTTATCGTACAATATTTATATTTCCTTGTCATGAAAAGGAGGTGTTACTGTCACGTATCACGAATGTAAATCGTTAAGCTACACACATCCCTTGTAACGTATCAGGTTTGATAACCAGAGACAAGGTTATCCTTGCAGTTATGTGTTGATCTCTTTTAAGGGATATATTTTACCCCCCCTCCTATTGCCATATATTAATTGCACTCGATCAGTGGAGAATGAATCACTATTTAATGTGCATACGTGTAATTTCCAGTCCTATGCACCACTTACATTGGTTAGAATTTTATCATGTGGATGTCAAATCAATTTTAACTTACTTTTTCGTGGAGGTGTACCCCCCCTTAGATCTTCCACGATATCGGGATTGATCTGTGCCGTATAAAGCAGGCAGAGCGTTGGACCCCAAGACGTCCTTTACTGTGTATCCGTAAAAATAAAACACACACTTTCCAAGCTAGAGACACTGCTTTTATTTTGTTTTTATTGTATTTTTTATTTTAAGTAAATCGACAATATCAATATTTTTTGACTGTTAATGGCATTCTGGATTTTTATATTTTGTTCTAGGATTGGTCATTTGTTACAAAGTAAAATCTGAACTCCCAGCCTTGGCTAATCTCACCGTTCCTTTGGTCTTTTGTGTAAAATATAATTTTTCTTTGGTATTAAACGTAAATATTTTAATCTTTCGTTTCTAATAAATTACAGCACTGGAGTTTTTTTTAATGATTGTTGGACTCCAATTATAGAAAATTGTCTGGCTGATTGTAATGGCAGCGCAATAACAATTAGTTATCTGAAATCCCGAGACGGCAATACTAATGACCCTCTTTATTGAACAAATAGATGTTTACTGTTCTGCACCGTCATCTGTTCAATATGCTCAGCCGCAGTGGCCCTCCGGCTATTGTTGGATTACAGCCGCCGGCCTGCTCGGAGCTTGCTGGGTGTTGTACTCTTAACAAGTGTCCCTGAGCCGAGCTGCTAGGGCTTAAGGTTTAAGGACTTCGGTTTAAGCATATGTTGTAATCCTGACACCCGCATCAATTGCAATACCTTGGAGTTGGTCTGCTTTAAAATCCCAAGCCACACAATTGTACCAGTTCATCTAACATGCAGTGTTTATAAAATGTCTATCCAGTCAGCATTACATCATTGTAATTTCCGTCTTATTTATTATATATGTCTCCGCAGATAAAGACACAACTATACAAACTGGCAATGAGTTGTAATATGTTGCATTTTAAGTAATATTGGATAGATCTGATGATTTGCAGTTGAACAAAAGCAAACAGATTGCCGATTTGGAGTTTTAGTACAGGAGCTAACAATTAAATTAGGAGTTTTTGTTTTCATGTTTCATTACGCAGCTTTGTTCAGATTACAATTTATCATTCTGATTTCATTGTTTTTTACTGGGTAACACAGCATAAAAATATATATATACGAAATGTAAACTGAAAGGAATGTAAACGTGTATTGAATATAAAGACAAGAAATGATGTCCCGATTTTAGATGGAAAAAAGTCTTATTCAGATGTATTTCATTCGTTTTTCCGTACCCACAATTTGTCGCATGGTAGAGTAGGGGTTTTTTTCTGTCTATGACTATGTGAATATATTGCGTTTTATCTTTTTACATATTTAATAAAAAGGTATATGTTACAAAAAAAAACAAAGCAATTTTACCAACTGCTCAACTGGGTGGAAATTGTTATCTCTGCTGTTAAAGCATCGGGTTTGTTTGTTCAAGGCGTTCGCCGCATTAATGTTTGGGATTATATGTGGGGGTCTAAAAACATGTCATTGTGACCAGTCCGCTTTAAAGAGGAATGAACGATGAATAAACACAAAACACACCCTGAAACAAAAGGCTTTCATTGTTGTGGTTTTTAACATTTTGGTCAATAATAAGCTACTTGACATTAAGGCACATACTGTATATTGCAACGGGGAGGAATTATCTTAGAGATTATGAGAAAACGGCATTCCATGGTGTACACGAAAGGCGTGTTTGGATTTTTGGAAAGTGACACCAATTGTGACTACCTGCTAGCTTGCCACGCTTCGTGTAGAATCTGTGTTAACTAATTTTAATTTGCCACTGAAACATTTGATGCTGTTTTATCTTCAGCAGCTGAAGTTATTTTTATTATTCACACCACATCTTGTTGGAAACCCGGTAGGGATAAATGATGTACCAGGTTGTGCAGTGGTGGATGCGTTGTTCTTAAGGGAATATCAAAATCCCCTTATATTTGAATACTTTCTTTGGCTTCCCCAAGTTATAGTTTTTTATTTGCTCACGGAAAATGATAATGAATAATCCCTTACATGCTGTTTCGAGTTAAGGTGCAGTGAACACAATGTATTCCTTCCATTGAAAGGCAGGCCTGCCTTGCCAGATGACCCATGTACACCATGCAATCTTATCACACGTTACATTATTGCGCTTATTAAAGATTAACTAATTTACCATCTATACAAAATCCATAAAATGTTAGTGCATCCACAGTTGTGTGAAACATATATATTTATTATGTATAGGTCATTGAATTCTATTCAACAAGCATTAAATTAATCTCCATTGATGACCATTGAGATAATATTGTGAGTTACCGGACTACTTTGTCAAACAAATCACTTGCAGTGCCAATTTATCTGCAGAATGTGTGTTCTAATGTTTGCAAATTGCACGGCATACTATTCCGTGTAAGATTAGAATCGTGTCTCTATGCCGATAGGAAAAAAGTAAAGGAATGAAACTTATGCTATGGACCAAAGAAGAGAAGCGGAGAAGAACAGACACACACTGTGGCTTTCTTTAAAAAAAGATGTTTGTTTTTTATTACTTACTGTTAGAAATAGAAAGTGATACCCTGTTTAATGGTGCTGTTTGCTATGACGGTATTGACAAACCACTTGCCCCTCTATTAAGTCTTCAGAAACTGTCCTATATATAAAAAGTAACACTGTTCAAAGTCACAGTAACGTGACAGGCGCAGCGGCAGACGGATATATACACAGAAAGAGCCACAAACCTGTGCAGGCGCATATTTTAGGCATATTTTGTTGACTTCTGTTAGTTTTCCTCCCTAAAAGATAGATTAAACAATACACATTCAGCAAGATGAGCCTCAAAATGCATGAGTTTTATATCCCACTGTGCTAATTATTTGTAATACACTGTCCTCTCCTCCTCACCCTCTTTTGACGGCACCCTGTAAACCAAGTGAAGTCAGCGAGATGTCTTCAGACATTCCCTGCCATCGCAGAGCACGCATCGTCTGTCTTCACCGCGGTGACTTCAATGAATGGCAGGTTTAACAAAATAGCTACACATTTGATGTCACTAATGGTCACTAATTGATGTCACACAGCACTGGGTAATTACTCGTAAAATTGTAGTTCTTTGATATTAAATGTAGAAGGGCAATGCCTAACCCCCAACATTTTCATTGTGATTATTTTTACAGCGCTCAGTGTCGCCCCATGAAGAGAATGAGTTTGCGGGAGGCGCAAGCATTTCAGTTGGCTTGTTCGTTTTGTGTTTGTTATGAGGGGCCGAGCTGGCCCTGTGATGGCATTAACTATGCCAAACCAGCAGAGGAAGAACACCAAACAACTCCAACCTGTAGATTTGTTAATGTGTAAAATCATGTTTATTTTTTTACAAGATCTGACCTTTTTCATTTGTGATGGTCAGTCTACGTAAGACGACGTAAAGATACCCGTTTGAATACTAGCAGGTGGCTGTTTACGGAAACCTTTCCTGATGACTTTCTTTTTGGGGATGGAGTGATATAGATAAAACTAGGATAAATGCAGCTGCCGCTTTATGATTCATCAGAATGGAAACACTCCTCGCCTATATGTGTTTTTGAAGGACATTCATGGGGATTTTTAAAGCATATTAACAATTTCTAGAAACCTAGAATTATTTTTAGACGCCATGTGTGGTCCTACTAATCGTTAAACCATGTTATCTTGTGCCCCGTAGCTTATGCAGGAATATAATATATATAAAAAATATAAATGGTTTTATAAATGATTATGGGTGTAGGTTAGTGACATGTTAACACCAATGTATTGCACTTTATTACACTTGTTTCCTTAAATGAGACCATGTCCATGCACCCCACTTTATTTTACAGAGGACTGTTATATAAAATAATAGTTACAGCAGGGTCTGAGGAATAAAGGCATGATTCTGATTTCCAATTATTGGTCTGAACAGGGGTTACATTATAAGGTATTTGGTCCGCTAGGCGGTTAAGCTTTATGATACACTCCTAAGAGAATCAATGACTGGACAGCCCTAATTCCTAAGAGGAAAGTCCAACATTTACAGACTTTCTAAAAATACATAGATCAATGGGTGAGTTGATGATTAACCAAAAGAGCGTTCTGTGCCAGTGAGTGTCCTCACTCGGAGTAAAACCAAGGAATTACATTGTGTTCTCCTAAAACTCCCTCTTTCCAAACACAGATAAAAGGATACCTTTAATATCAAGCATCTCTTTTGAACAAGAACAATACAGACCCTAATATCCCATTAAGATATTTATCTTGTGTAATAAAAATGTTCCTATCTTGTGAACACAAAATCACTTGTATTTATCTGTTTAGCGTCTAGCAGAAGTTCTACACTTTTGTGGCAATACATAAAACAACTCCTGAGGTGCTGCATCTATTAACAATGACAACCCATATTCTCAGATGCTTTTGCTGGAATTTGGTGGTTTGATGTTCCAGTTCAATGGGTTACTGGGTGAAAAAGTACAATGAAACACCGAGCTAAACAGATCGTTGTGGTTATATAAAGATACCCTTGAATTAAAATTCTATAATGGAAAGTCATACTATTTTTATTTACTTGACAACTTAAATGGATTGCAAATTTACAGGTAACTTAGAAAAAAAGCTTGGGCTTCAGCAATTTACGGTATTCTGTAATTTATCTTATTTTTGGTCTACTGTAGGTTTAGACGGTGTGCACATAATTAGATATTGTCACTGATCGTTCCATCGTTGTCATTTCCATCTTGCCTGCCACTTGTTAAAACTAACCACAGTACATCCATGAATCTCTTTACAATGAATAAAAATACCACAACAAATCAGCAAAAATGTAAACTCAGAATATCAAGACACATACTTCATAAAAAAACAGGGGAACTTGGTTCTTCCTCATGCAACAACATAAAGCCAGGTTCCAGACTTTTGGTAACAAATCGCACACAAGTCTTCATAAGGGAAAAAATACTTGAAAAATGATGTGTTTAAAGCCAGATATTTTTTATGAAAATGTAGCTTAGGAGGTATGCAATTTCAATTAAGCCTTTAGATCCATTCTTTACTCCTATAGGAGTTCTACATGTACATACTCATTGAGGTACACCACATATGGATTCCAAAGTACTGTAAGTCATTGCTTTATGTTTGATGAGTGGATAAATGCTCTGCTCGGCCGGCTGGTCCCAATGGAGGATTGGAGTACTGTGCGCTTGTATGATGCTAAGGTTGTCCAAGCCCTGAACACCTCAAACCCAATAGAAGCCATTCCCTTTAGTTCCAGGACAGCCAAGGCCATTTGTGGTTCACCCTCCAATCCCATATTCACACCATGTAAACCAAAGGCATAAGGGTGGAAATAGATAAAGGTTGCACACCCTGCATAAATGACAGGCCTTAAGTCCATTCAGGTTGTTAATATGGCTCTGGGATGGAAGGCATATTCACATTCTTTCCCCTAAAGAGATCAAGTTAAGACAAAATAAAGTCACATGAATATTATTTGTTCTGTAACCTTGTGGAAGAAATAATCTAGGATTTTAAATATTAAGTGACCTATCAAATTCATAATGGTGATTGTGAGCATATTAGAGAAATAAGCAAGGTGTGTGCATTGTGTGGTCTGTATTGTGTACTTGTCCTCCTCTGACTCTGTCCTAGGAGTTGGCTCAGTGTTGGAAGACAGAATGCTCTGTTACTGGAGATCTCTAGAAACCACAACAGAGATTCCACCAGAGGATGGAGGGTTGGCTACAGTTCTTGAAAGCAACAGAGAAATAAAACCTGCATGTGAAATAACACTTTGGACACTCAGTCTGCATACCGCTTCCTTAAGGAGAATATGTAGATGTTGAGATGTTTGCTGAGTTGTCTCCCCTGCAATAAATGAAATGTTTAGTTAGCGAGGCAAATAAGTTGATACACTTACAAAATCTATCTGAAATCAGTACAGCAGAACATGTGAACAACCTACCCAGGTTTAATATGTTAACTGAACCAGTTAGAGTACTGGTCATCATATTCATGCTTAAAGAACAGGGATATTCTGAACACCCTACCGACCCTCGTCATACAGCAGTGACCTAGTGGTCTAAATGGCTAATTTTGTTTCTCTTTCTGCACCTAGTGATATAACTTGTGAATTCAATGTAGTTCTGTAGAAACCAGGCATATCAGGCTGCTAAAATATTTGTAAAGGTGTAAGAAAATTTTAGTTTTACTGATAAGGAGAGGGGGCAGTTTAATGCATGCTGATGGGGCAGTTTCTGGATTATTCTACATTATTTTCATTATTACATGGAGAGCAGAATTGTTGCACTATTGCAGGGACCAGAGAATGCTGCACATCTCTAACAGTCTTTAACTCACCCCATCTGGTACATGAAACTGGGCTTACTCACCAGCTCTGACCCCTGAGCCCCATAATTTAGTGGTGATAGTCAGCCCAGGGGGTAAAACAAAGCTAGAGGCCCAATAATATACTCCTTCAGATCATTTGGCTAATGATGGCTCAGTGTACACAACCCAGTCCTCACCAATACATATTTGCCAAAATGGAGTGTATAAAGAAACAAAGAGATGATACAGGCAGGATCTAAATGCTGCCTAAAACCCTTACTACCGAAGACATTCAGATGGCAGCGACCAAGTATCTTTCAATCAAAGGCGTCCAAGTGGCAATTGCCCCCTGCCTCCCTGCTAGCCCACCCATGCTCATGAGTTCCTCCTAAACACTTGAGGCTATGTGAACTCTGTGATGCATGAACTCCCTCAGAATAAAGTTCTTACCACGCAAACCCCATAATGTACATGTGCAGCAGTAGCAAAAACAGTGAAGAAAATGAAGGTGAAGTCCTCCATTTGTCCTAAGTAGCCCGACACAGCAGCCATCACTACCACAAACAGGGGCAGCAGCATCCAGTGGAACACTTCAGATCTTGTGTTGCTCATCTGGCTGATAATCACTCGGCACTGTAAAAGTACATTACAATAGTAAAGAACGCTGGGATTAAGCCCTTAGTACAGCTGCAGTGGCATTCCATATGCTTCTGTCTATATTATCTTTAAAAAGATGCCAAACTAGCACAACAAATTTATTTATATTTATAAATATATATATTCAACGGGAGCACTACTGAGCATGTGCAGAAAATATATGGATGTATGCCACCTGCTTACATGTCCTGGATCCAGAAGAGGTAGCCAGGAGGAGACGCATGAGACAGAAGTCTCACCAACAACAAAAGAATGCATCAATTTGCATGTAATAAAATGTATTAGAGTCCATACACTATATCGTTTAATTGACAATTTTTGTTGTATGTAATAGGCTACCAAAAAAAATATCAATACTCACAGTGACGTTAGAAAAAGTCACCCCGACCATCCATAAAAACAATCTAGGCTGTTTTTCTAGGATACCAGATGGAGATGATATAACCCAGACAGTCAGTAAAAGAAATAGCAGGGTCGGAGAGATTAATGGTAAAAGGGCTTCGTACACTGATGTCTTCAGCAAGGTTTTCTGTTTATATCCTCTGGAGCAGATAAAAGAAGGCGGCAAATGTAGGGTATGGATTTACATTCAGTTTTTCAAATATATGGTTTTAAGAAGCACCCACAATACATTCCTAATTACTATTTTGAGACGTGTGCTTTGCGTACTCGTTTACATTAACTCCTTTTCCTGATGTGGATATTACCTTTTTCATTATCTCAGGTGTTGAGGGAACTCTTATAGTTTTGCTTATGGATGGCTGTGATGTACATCAGGCCATCTATACTATTTTAATGTAATTACCTATAGAGATAAGCATGTGATTGATTCTCAGAAATGTTATAGACCTCGGAATAATTTTCAATATCCATAACAAATGAATGATTACACAAATGAGAAAATAGATGCAGACTTACAGATATATGTTGTACGCTGTCTGTGGAAAGGCAATTAAAAGGCTGCAGCCTACAAGATAAATAAGACATTAGAGTCACAAGCTACATGTGGAAGCATGTAGCACATTTTTGGTATTCAACAAGTGTATTGTGCCTATATATATATATATATATATATATATATATATATATATATATATATAGTACATATACATAAAGAGACTTCATAAATACAGTACAACATATACACTCTTTCTTTTCATACCTATTTTTATAAACACACAGGGCGACAAAAATAAAGCTGTGAGTCATCTTTAGCTTTATCATATTATAGTTTCTAGCCTACAGCCTCCTTCACCAATGCCGAACTTCACGTAAATTATTCTTTAATTTGTGGGGCGAGATCTGATAATTCTAAAAAACAATTGGTCTGTCTCCCAGGTAGAGCGGAGTGAGCCACTATCCATGCTCAATGCCTGGCCCAACTCAAGAGTAGGAGACAAATAAAAACAGGAAAAATGCTTCATTAGGATGGAAACTTGTGAGGATGTTGTTCTAAAGTTATGTTCTTGTGCAGGTTCAGGGTGATCATTTCAGTTTGCCGCCTTTCCGCACCCTCCGGCAAAATATTATTAATATGTATTATATATTATTCGCTTGGAATAATCCTTCTACTTACCAACAAGAAATGTTATCAATATGTCTGTCATGTAGCAGTTGAACCATAACGGTTTATGCCAAGCGTCTACTCCAAATACAGCTGTCAAAATATAGACCACTGTCAAAGACTGGAAAGATAAGAAATATAACATAGTTACATGGCACCCTGCAAATAATTTTGTGTACTTACACACAGCAATCACACCAGCTTTTTCATGCTATATATTAAGTGCTGACTATCTACCGATCCTTATTACGCTGTAGGGTTCTTGCAGGCCATTTTTGTTGCATTATCATACCTTTTTTAGTCATATAAAACTTTCTAAGCAAGACTGTATGAGTATGCGAGGTGTAGTTGAACTGCAGTTACTCGCATGCTTAAGGGAAACAACAAATCATATTGTTAAAACACAAACTCTAATACCAATTTTAAATAGACTTACTTATTACATATTACAATTTTCCTACTTCTCTACATTTTCTCTTGACCTACAACCCCCCCCCATACTCCCATAATAACAAAAGCTCAATGTGTGTAACCAGTGGATGAGATGGTTGGCTGAACCATCCGTCATGTGCACAAAGAGGAATGAAAGGATAATGCTCTAAAACAATGCGTGAGTGTTACCTGCAATGAAAATTTAATATATATATTAAAAAACTCACCACTTGACTGATATCATATGCCCAGGGAAGAAAGAGTATCCCAGTGTTGTATTTCTCCCAATGTGAGAGCATAAATGTGAACAAAACAATACAGGATACGTAATACATAGTCTTTGCTGATAAACCAGCATCTCCTGAATCTGATCCAAAGATGGAAAACAATGATAATGGAAAAATAGATGCTGTCCAGCTGTCAAGTCCATGGTCAAATAATTCTCCCAATGGGCTACTGGACTGTGTCCTTCTGGCATGTTTTCCGTCAATTGAATCTGCAAAACATGATATGTTATGGATATAAGGGTGGTAAGCCAATCTTATTCTCTATTGATGATCTTAAAGCAAAAGCATATGAATGGCCAGTGGTTATTACTTTCTCTTCTGCTTTACCATGGGAGAAAGAAGATGTCACTGCTGGCCCTCAATATTTCCACTTGGTATGAATGAAACGCCTTGTATTATTGATAACAATAATATTCTATGCAAGCGTATTCTAGCATGCATTTTGTGATCTTTTTTGGCAGACAATATGTTGAAACTTCCCTTTGTTTGTTGCCCTATTGGAAAGATTTTGCAGTAGAAGGCCCCTTTGTGGCCCTTACTTAATCTTTGCTGTCTTTCTTCTAAGGGCTAATCCTTCCACTTCAGGGCCTACCAAAGCAAACAAGGCAACGGTTGGTTTAAAACTCAGGGGTGAGCCTAGAGTAAGTGTCGCCTGGGTACAGTATTTCTACAGTGCCTCCCCCACCCCTCATTACTAAAACACACACTAACAGGCAAACTGCTCCAACACCCACAGGCTCACTGTCCCTCACGTTACCTCCATCCTTTTTTCTCTCAAATTAACCATAGGTTCACCCTTGACACCCTAGCACAATATACTGACACACGCTCGCGTTAACATCATACACTAACACACTCACACACCATACACTTACATATGCATAAATACATACACATACCTCCGAACATTTCAAAATTTGAAAGGGACACTTTTTTATTTTTTTTTAAATCGTTCTTGTGCAACTCACCAATACAAGCAATTGCACTTTACAATTTCGTACTTGCATAGCCACTTAAAACACGATTCATTTCTGTCAGCACAGTCGTGCATATTAAAAATAACTAATACACTGAATTGAATTCCTATGAGGCTCAGCCAGACATACCACTTACATGATGCTGGCTGAGCATCATGGGAAGTGCAGTTAATAGTAGATAAAGCTGCAGCTGTTAGCTGTGAATTACAATTCCCATGATGCTCAGCCAGCCAGGTGTCCACCATAATGCTGGCTGAGTTTCATTGGAAGAGTAGTCAACAGGACACTTGCACACTGTCTTTACACACAGCTGCCCATAAACACAAATATATACATACACTGCCCTTACACACACATATACACATACACTGCCTTTACACACACATATACACGTACACTACCCTTACACACATCCATATAGACATACTCTGCCCTTAAACACACCTGACATTACACACGCACACACCTGCCCTTACACACACATATACACATACACTGCCCTTGCACACACCTGTCTTTACACACAAATATACACTGCCCTTAACACACCAGCTTACAAATACCTATACTGCTCTTACACACACCTGGACTGTCCCGCCTAAATTTGGTCGCATGCATACATACAGCTTCCATATATGTGTTTCCCTGCTGTCCTCTCTCGAATCATTATTGCAGCTTTCTCCAGCTCTCTTCCTCTTACCTCACACAGAGTCCTGTCATTACTGTGACTTGCTCTCTCCATGCATGCTGCTACTGCCCTACTACTGGGTAGAACTGGAAGCCTTTGTGCTTTGTCCCTACAGCACCCAACTTAGCAGGTCCTGCCTCCTGTGTTAGCAAGCAAGGGCATGCGGATGGGGATGCTGGAGTTTGGCTAGGGCACTGGATAAAGCTAGAAATCCTAAATTGACTGTAGATTTACTAGTTCTTGAACAAAACTTGTATAATATGAATCATGAATTGTATAAACAAAACACGCTAGGGTTAAAAAAAGTAGAAAATGCAAATTAACTTTGTAATTCAAAGATTTTTCAGCAGCATATATTTAAATATATATCCAACTTACCTAATGCATACGCCAAAAAGTTTCCCAGTGCTGCAGAAATCCAGACCCAATTTGGGATATGCTGATGTCCATTGCCTGTAAAGTTGGGAAATATTTTATAACAATAAAGATTGGTGCGCCTTAATTCACCCTACCAGCTACGCCAAGTCATCAAGTGTCTCTCACCCTTGTTAGAAAATGCAAAGGCAAAAAATCCAAATACAAGGTGCGTTACATATAATTATATATAAAAGATACTCGCCAGTGTATACCATAAGAGATATTACTGTTTGGTGTTTTATAGTATACATTCAGAATATCTTTTATGTATTATTATATGTGGTGCACCTTTTTTGCACCATTTTATTTCATGTTTTATAATTACTGGCATTAAACCTACTTTCATTTGTTCCTATTTGTACAATTTATTTATAGCGTGCAAGTCTTATAAGTCATAGAATAAAGAAGGGTTTTAAGTTCATGGTAGAGACACAAACCCCTCAAAAGCAATTGGTAGTTTTAAAGAATTTAACTTAATGATACAATAAATGCCGCAAAACACACCAATTACAAAGCATTAACTTACATCATACTAATTAATCATGCGTGTCATGCTTTAGTAATGTGCTCATACCTCTAAGTAACAAACGCTATAGATGTAACAAGGTGCATGGGTAATGGTAAAGATGTCATTCTGAAGAGTTAAGAATCAAAGTGAGTAACCTGGTCTCATGGAGCATACCGCTGGTAGACCAGTAAACTTTGCAGCTGCTTCAAATGTATACACAAACCCCACAGAAATATATAATATACACAATAAGACAGAATCAGTGGCCTTATTGTGCAGAGGCATCAAGGTGAAGCACTAAGAACTCCTCACACAAGTTCACAAAATTGATTGGGATGTCTTGAGAAAGGTCTCATTTTGGACAGATGTTTTCAAATCTCAAGTACAATAATGAGCATTCTTGGTTTTCATTTATTCATGGTATATGGGCCCCTTGATATTTTTTTATATATATATATATATATTCACATGCCCATGTTGGTCAAATAGAATGGAATTTCCACACAACTCCCTCCATAAAAATCCTGAGCAGCGTACTACACATTTCAGCTAGGAAGAAAGGGGGTACCGGGATGCGTTGCTTTCAAGGCTTAAAGCCGGACATAGAATGCGTGGTGGGGGTCAGGTGGAGCCTTGTAAGGAAAGCAATACATTTACATAGATCAAATCGGGCACATATAGAACAGAAGTAGATATAAAGGAATGCCTGGCTTACTAGATCCATACCAGTACACATTATCCACAGTGCCCAAGCTTTGTCACTTTTCAAGTACCGGCATCCAAGTGTTGAAACTAATATTAAACTCTGGATATTTTCTTGTTGGGTGTGGGGCATTAATTATACATGGCGCGCTAAGGAAACATGTATGATTCTGTGACACCAAAGAGGTTATCTGCACATTAATGTAAGCAATGGCCATCCTTTTGCTATAAGAATTTTGAGTGGAACTTATGCAGCTAATCTAAATTTATTGCCAACACATGATCGGAGTAGGACCATGGATAATATTGAAGCAGGTCCTGTCATTTGTCTGAGCTTCATTTCCTGATAAGAGAATTGCCTCATTAGTTAACAAAGGAATAGTCCCTGTGCATTCTATCAGTACATGAACTGCAATCTACTGCCATAAGGGTAAGATAAATTAATAGTATTCACCTGGCTCCCACAAAGAGCGGAGCCTTCCATCAGACAGATACTGAAGCTAATTTTAGTATCAAAATTAAACGTGGTGTACACATTTGGAAAGATTAAGCCTCAGCTCTGGGCCAGTCGAGTGTGGGGTTATCCTTCTGTAACCATGGGTATCCCAAAATGACATGGCACTATGGTGGGGAAATCACCTGGAGTTGGATCTCCTCCTGTAGAGCCTCTAGATATAGGAACGGTCTCATGTGTAACATGGGAAGGCTGTAGGGGTCTATCATTGATGGCTTTATAGCTAACGGCCAGACTGTAAGGGATGGATTGCTTCAACACGAAGACACTGTCTTGTTTATACAAGCAAGCAGCCCCAGAATTGAGTGAAGCCTGGGTATAGGTGGATGACTTAGTCCAGGAGAGGACAACTGGGATCAACAGCTTGTCTTTGTGGACCACTTAACATCTGTCCCCGACAGGACATTAGGTGCAAGAGTTGGGCGAGACTTTAACAGGTGACTCTGTTGGCCACAGTACAGGCACAATCCCTCCCTCCTCCTAAAGGCCCTCCCCATAACAGTGAGGTGTGTGAATAATGTCTGAGGACTCAGAACGAGGATGCAGGGGAGGTGAGGCACGGGTACAGAAGAAAAGCTTTGTACCAAACATGTTGGAGGCCTCTGCTGGCAGGCGCTCCCTGAAAGGAGGTTTCTCTCTGAGTCTGGTATCAATAAGCATGACAAAGGATGATGACAAAGGATACCAGTTCCTTGAGATCATTAGGTATACCTCTGGTTGCATTCTCATCCTTAATAGAATCTGAGAGCCATGTGAAAAAGATGCCACGAGATCCTTATTGTTCTAGCCAACCTCTCCTACCAGTGTACAGAATTCTATGGCATACTCAGCAACTGTTCTGGAACCCTGTTTGATGAAAATAAGCTTATTGGCAGCAGAGGTGGAGTGAGCCGGGATGTCAAATACCCTCTTGAAGGATGCAACAAACTCAGGCTAGTTGTGGACAAGGGGTTTCTGTGTCTCCCAGAAGGGATTTGCCCAAGCTAGGGATCTATCAAGCCTTTGCTTCTGTCTGTGGGAAAGACCTGGGGAACTATTTTAAAGTATATTTCAATCTTGTTTAAAATCCCCTGCACTGAGCTGGCTCAATGGTTGGGGAAGCAGGGCAGATCCAGTCATGCCTCTAGGCTCAGCAGGCTACAACATGTACCAAAGCAGTAATTGAGGCCCGGTCAGCCACAGGTTAAACATAGACCTAGTGAATATATTAGGTATAGATAGATTGCCTGGCCCTTGAGTAATGTTAGGGACCAGAGACCAGACATGTAGAAAGTATGATGCAAAACACATTTATTAATATAAGAAAAAATATATATACCATGATCCAAAATTGTAATCCAAGGGGCTAGCTGGGCTCAATAGCCAGAGCGGCTAATCAGGTCAGGAGTACAGAGATCACTGAAGTCAGAATCAAAGCCAGGAGTCAGGAGACACAAGAGAAGTCAGCCAAGTCAGGTCATACACAGGAATACTTTGAATAGCAGGAAACAACGCAAGGGCAAGGAGGTAATGTGCCTTTCTGCTTAAATAGCCGGGAATGAGTAGGAAAGGGGCTGGCTGATAGCAACCAGGTGAGTAACTGTGGCAATTGAGAATTAAAGGAGTTGGTTGTTATCAGACAGGTGAGTAATCCTGACAGGGAAAGATAGGGCTACCTGCTAATAAATAGGAGAGTAACCCTGACACATGCTTACACATAATAACACATTAACTGGCTGAGAAGGAGGAAGTCCACAGGCCATCAGCTATTCTGCTCCCTCACGCTCCTCACACGCTGCCTGCGTCTCAGCACCGGGAATGGCGTCATACTCCGGCACACAGACACGCGCTGGGAGAGACGGAGCATGGCCTACAAGCCAAAAGGCTGTAGGAGCCACTCTTATCAGTGTATTATTCACAGTTAGAATGGCAATATAGTAAAATTAACCATTTAGTCCCCAATCACATGTATGGCAGTGAAAGTATTCAGCTACTGAGCACATGCCGGAAGTGTACATATGAATGCTTTCTTCCTTCGGTACAGGCAGCAGCACAGGATAAATTCAAATTTTTTAACTCTAATAACTAAAGGATGTATGAGCTGATTTGCATGCAGTAATATGCATAGTTGCACATGTAAAATGAATACCAATATGAACTTAACAGAAAACAGGGCTGAACAAGTGCTCGATCAAAACCTTGGATTGACGGTGCTTACATCTAGTTCTATTTACTAGTATGATTCCTAAATGTACACCCATATGGAGTGCTTACCTGATGCAGTGTAGTTCCAATCAAAGAAGGATAGTATAAAATAATTCACTAAAACGATCAAAAATCCACTTAAAGTTAATAAATTTGGTGCTATCCAAAGTGGGATAATCTATAAAAAATAAAATAAAAGCAGGTTACAGGGATAATCACTTGCATAGATCCCTAGTAATACTCAACATAGTGGAATTGATGCTCTATTTAGTTAACGTGTAAGTCAGCATTAAATCACAAATCACTGACCACAGTAACACTAAACACACATTAATGCAATTCTTAAAACCAAACATGCAACATCACTCACCAGAAGCCCATACTATGGGGTATATTTTTGGTCCAAAGATGTCACATTCAGATTCCTCTTGTTAATGAAAAGCCTTAGCCATAGAAGGAGGTCAAACAGAATGTGTGTTTGTTCCCGATCTAGAATCATGCCCTCTCCCAGCCCAAAATGTCCAAATATACCATTAAAATTCATACTGACCCTGCTTCCAACCAGCATTGGTGCCCAGATATGTAGCCTATAAGTGTCTATACGGGTTTTGAACTTCTAGAGGCCATTGGCGATCAGGGAGATGGTACAATTTCCAAGCCCTGTTTTGTCTCTGTTGGTTTGCGTTTTATTTGCGGAAATCCAAAGGAGACAATATTTGGAAAATGCACAAACATTAGATTTATTTTTTTCACAAGTGGTAAAAAAAATCCTCACCTTAACAACTTTATTCCATAGATGTTGCATTACATACACAGACAATGGGTTTGTATCCACAGCACTGTACTAAAAAAAAGAATTAAAAAATGAATATAGAAATAACATAAATAAATATTTCAACAATATTTTCAGGCATAAACGAGAAGAGTTGTTTTTAACAAAGGTCCGTAGAGTAATAAGTAATTTGTAACATTCACATGCTGAGCGTCCAGCAATCTGGTATTTGTGGACTGAAATGTCCTGCTCGAGTCCCATGTAGTGGTGTTAAAACAAAATGCAGGGTTTTCCCAGTTGTGCTATTGTCTTAGTCCATGCCGACTGTTTCACAAACTAGTCTGAGTGTGGTCATTGAAGGCATTGGTCTCACAGCTTAATAGTTAATGTGCAGCACCCAGCAAAGGCTTCATCTTTAGTTTACTTTGATGTTTGTTGAGAAAAAGTTGAATTCAGGTTCAATGGCAATACTTGACCTACATCGAGATCTATATTTGCTTTGACTTGGGACAATAATAACTTCCAAGTGTTAATGCAGGGCACAGTAAAGGCAATTATCTAGCTACACTATATTTGGGGTCTGTCCGTATGACATACATAGTGGCTTCCCATATACTGTCTTGCCGGTCCTCCAATTTTCCTATGTGTACAGATGACCCGGCTAACATTTATTGCTTCATAATATTTTTCCTTTACTAGAGATCACTCTCCTCCTATTGTAATAGCGCTATGGAATAATTTTATTTTATCATTTATAGATTACATACAGTGTTTGCAGGTCACTAGCTAAGGAAAGCTTTATTAACTCAGTTAACTGAAATACCAACAGAAATGTTAAAAAAACTTGACTTCATTCAGAGATAATCAGAGAGAAACACATTAGCTAGACTATACATGTCCTCTTACTCGGTATTCCACCATATTAATATACAACGAAAAAAAGAAAAGAAACCCAGACGGGGGAGCTGCCTTGGTCTCTGACTTTAGGGAAAGTCTTTATATACTTGTGTATTTGGTTTCTTACAAATTTTAGCAAAATTACCCAATTTCATTAATTATTATGGATGTATGAAAACAAGGAGGAACCCCCAATAAAACAAAGACAAAGCAGAGAGCTCTGAATTTTCTTTTGGGTTTTGTTGCTCTCTCACTTTCTCACAGTCTCTCTCTCAATGTTTCTCTGCCTTCTCTGTGGACCACTTCCATGCCCAAGTCTCCGCTCTCGTCTGATGTCTTCTCTCTTTTGCCCCGTGGTGCGAGCCGTGGCTCTGCCCTTCTGCGGACTTACCCCAGAAGGCCGGAATATTGCAGAGATTTGCAGAGAAATTGAAGCGTTTCTGCACTTCTCTTTTCATCTGTCAATATTCTGGCTTCTTGGAGTACTTCTGAAAGAGGGCGTGACCACGGCATGCACCACACGGAGAGCCTCTCTCCCATTCCTCCAATCGGGAGAGAGGCTCAGCCCTTTTGTAGAAGTACCTGGTTTATGGAGCTGATACCGCGTAGTAGTGGATGAAGAAAAAAGACAGAAGAACAAGAAGGGGCAAGAGAAGAAGCAGAAATGCGGAAAAGGACACAGGGACATAGAATGTTGAGAGACATAGAGAAAAAGCGTGAAACAAGGAAAGTGAGAAAGCATAAGAGAGTGTGAGGGAGCATGAGAGCGATTGAGAGAGTGAGATTGTGACAACAAAATTTATTTTCAAATTTTTGTTTTAAATTTCATTGTCCGAAAATAATGGACTAAAAACTAAACAAAAAATCTGTCTGAATTATTTTTGGTCTAATACCGTATTTGCTCTATTATAAGACGACCCTGATTATAAAAGAACCCCCCAAAATCGGAATATTAACTTAGAAAAAAAAAGAAAAAGCCTGAATATACGACGACCATATAGGAAAAAAGTTTTACTAGTAAAATGTTAATTAATGTAAACTATTTTTTTTTAAATAAAAGCTATGATTTAGAAAAATATATTTTTTTGTTTTTATTTGCTTTTATTTTCCAACCTGCCCCCCAGTTATACAGGCTTAGTTGTAATGTAAATAGGACAGACTCCCATCAGAAGTGGTAGAAGCTAATACAGTGACGGCATTTAAACATACATTAACATTTTTTTCATTTTCATTTGGGTCTGTTACCATTGATAAATGGCCAGTACCATCTGCTATGCCCAATCAGAAAGGTAACAATTGTGTTATCAGAGGCGGTTTATTGACTATTTACTATACAATGAAGTCACCCAGAGGTTTTCTATTAACTGTCAGGCGTACCAGGAGGTGCAGTGAGACTCACTTTGATAAAAGCAATAAACGTCGGAATAGAATCAATGTCCTCACCAAGACAAACAACTATGAAAGAGTCCACTCACTACATTTACAACGTTAGTTTTGTATAGAGTTAAGCGGATTGTAAAAGGAGATAAGGTGTACATATATAATGATCCACATGTATGGAGACATTAGTCATGCCTAGCAGAACATATAAAGGCTGAACACTAAAATAATTAAGAAAACATCCGTCAATATGACTCTGGATTTGCAGTTCTGTGCTGTATGGTTTTGTTAGTTTTTAATTTGTGATTTTTGTGGGCAATAATTTGATAAATTGTCAGTTGATGGAATATTTTTTAAAAAAGTGCTCTCAAATATTTAAATTGCAAATATTAGATGGCAAGGCCCAATGTGGTGGCACGGCAAGCCTCGGAAATCAGGAAACTAACCTTTATTGGGGCACTCATTTTCCACTTTAGATATAGCAATCAAATCAATTTTTTGTTAGTTTTTTTAAGTACGGTATATCTGGAGGCCAGGGATACATACTTATTCTTATTTTATCATGCTATAGTCTTAAATTTAAGAATTGCTACAATAACATATAATTTAGCAAGCCCATCTGTGTGCATTGTGCTTCCCCATGTGTCCTGCACTTTTCGTTTTCGATCTAGCATATGGATTAGTAAGACAATCAAAATTCACAGTCAAATTAATCAAATGTGTGCTCCAGGAGCTTGGTTAAATATCAACTACATGGAGTCCGCATGAGTTGGATTGAAATGAAATGCAGATGCTCTCGCAGATAGTAATAGTTATGTCAGATTGAACTTTGTGACACCTATGTCTTACATCTGCAGCAAACAGCAGTCAAAAAAATGAAATGGTGACCAGGTGTCCTCAAGTCAAGGAACCAACCGTTACCACACAACAGCCGCTGACCA
Source organism: Spea multiplicata (assembly GCA_009364415.1). Lineage (NCBI taxonomy): Eukaryota > Metazoa > Chordata > Amphibia > Anura > Pelobatidae > Spea > Spea multiplicata. Next base: position 3,586 of record VKOC01002468.1, on the reverse strand, counting down.
AACGTGGACAATCGCTGAACCTCAAACCATTTTTTGTTATCACAACTTCTTATGTCCTCAGCCAAACAGAAAAATCACCTTTGCTTTGCTGAATGCTGCAAATGCAACACTGAATCAAACCACAAAAATCTCACATGAGATCATTCGTTGGCCCATTCCGTTTATGTACCGTATTATTATATAGTATACCTTAACAGAAACAACATGCACTTAATCATATGGGAATGCAACACAAAGTGAAAAAGTAGGTCAGAGGAAGAAACAGGATCCTATTCTAGATAATTATCCGGCTCTGCTAGTAGATAACTACAAATTGCAGCATGCCGGACTGTACCGAATAAAAGAGCGGTAGAGAGTAGGTTAATGTTTCCAAATATTTCTCGGCGCTACTAACATATTAAGTTATTAATATTACGTTACTGTAAAGAATATGTACCATGCATATAGCTAATGATGATGGACTCTTTCTGTAAACAACAATTAGAAACAAAAAGTGCAAATAATACCCAAGGAGTATCTTATTTATACAAAGCATTCATCACTGTATACCATCCATGGGTACGGGCACGCAGTGTTTTACCTTGTACTTGTCAAATCCAGCAAGCTGATCTGCGGTGACATAGTGGTGGCTGAACATGATGATGATGATGACGTTTGTAACTTAAGTTTACAGGCTCCTATGTTTTTCCTTGCGTGCTCTCTTACATGCCCTTCTCCTCCAGGTAGAAAGTGTGGATCATGTAGCTAAGCTGCAGGTGTGGGAATGGCAGGGCTCATAGTGACAAACCCCAGCACATTGACTGATCCCTTATCTGCTAGGAACACCGATTCCCACTGTCACTCCCTGAGAAGGCAGGTATCCAGCGTGCACAGGTATAACCCTGCGTTTTCTCATATGCCTTAAAAATGCAGCTCATTACCTTATGGCAGTACACATGATATGATATGTTTCAACTCATTGGGATTTTTCGAACTATTCAGTAAATTTTAAAGTATTTGCAAACATTACAAAAATAAAGGGCCAGAGGAAGGATGTTAAAATATTTAACACCAAAACATGTAGCCATTACACTTTGAATTTTGTAAACAGAATTGTCATGCTGTCCTTAGAGAACATACTAAACAGTTTTAATTTATTGTGACAAGGCAGTCTAAAATATACACATTTTAGGGCAGATTCCACAGAGCATGGGCTTTTACAATGTGCCAGGTCCTCAAACATCTTAGTTTAGTTGGTTCCCACTTCCACAATAGTGGTCACCACAAATCTGGCCAGTGACACAAAGGACAGATGGCACACTTTGCCACTTTTTAGTATACTAAATAGAATGATAAAGTGGTATTGAATGAATAGAGCAAGTAGTATATATGCAGCATAACACACATTTTGTGTATACCGGTATACCTTTGTTAGGAGCCCACTTTTGTTAGGAGCTGTTTGGAAGGATGAGGACTTCAGGACAAGACATTCATTCAAATGCTAATTTGACCATCTTTTGCAACAGATCACTTGGTGATTAAAATAAATGCTGTATTCTAAACGTTGTATACACTCCCGCTTTTAGCTTCACTTTTGCATGTGGAATTAGTATCTATGTGTGTTTTGTATGTAAATCATTATTCTTCACACCTGACCAAGGGGGTTGTGCTTTTCTCTGTGTACTGTACCAATTACCCTCACTGTACAGCTAATTTTCATCTAGACACAATGCCTGGGGGCTTACCATACAACTTGTGTAGGTTTTAACATTTTGTGGACTTTGCACAGGTTTTAAAGGTGATACTTTATTCATGGAAACCCTTAAGTTCATGCATAGATCAAGGAGGGGCTAGCCTTGTCAAGTCTCCTACAGCACAAAGGTCATAAATGTTGCAACAACTAATGACAGTGAATGTGTCATTGTGTACTAATAAATGTGAAGGCTGATGTATATTAGCATGCTACGTTACAGCGCCTAACGTTGCCCCCCTGCCCCCCCTCTATTAATTTCCTTCCTTTTATTTCCTCTTTTCTCATCTATCCTTCCTTTCTTTTTTCTATTTACGGGGTGGCCCTCTATAGGCCTACCTGGTACGCCGGTCATGGCACACCTCAGACCGAATGGACCCTCTCTTGGTCTTTGGTTCTCCGTTCCACTAATCCTATTCGTCTGCCCCTCACACAAGGTCCACTTTAATTGCCTCTAGTTGTTATTTAAAGTTTATGTAACTGGTCCTACTGCAAACTTTTTTTTGTATATTTTCCCCTCTGAATCCTCACAAAATTATGTAAAGTGATGGAAAATCCCCTCCAAGTTTATCAATTCAGGTGTCCTGATTTCAGAAATACCTAATTTATATAGAATTTCCATACTTTCCCAGCACTTATAGGGAATATCCCATAAGGTGTACTTTTTAGAAAAATTTGGGGTCTAAAAATCGGGTGCGTCTTATACAGTGGTGGCAGATTTTTTTTATTTCATTTAACTAAAAAGGGGAACTGCTGCTTACCTTGATCCGCCGCGGCTGCACAGGAATCCAGTGGAGTCACGTGAATGCACATCGCATGACTCCGCTCAGTTCCTGTTCGAGCAAGGCAGAGGGGAAACAGCTGCCCCCGCGGAAGTCGGCGGGCGGCAGGAAAAGATCTGCAGTTCAGGTAAGGTGGGGAAGTAAATGAATGAATGCATGTATGTATGTATCTGTGTGTTAGCATGGATCTGTGTGTAGGGAGGCTGAAAGTGATGTGCATGTACTAGCTGCCGGAGCATGATAGGAGTGCAATTGCTAACATCAATCACACTCATATCATGCCCAGGCAGCCAGTACAATAACTTTATGTCATTTTCTTTTTTTTTTTTTTTTTTTTTTTTTTTTTTTTTTAATTACGGCCCCCAATTTGGTTCTGGTGGTAAAAGGGTTAAACTTCACTATCTGTCTGCCCTAGATCGGAAATAGTGATAAAAAAATAAATATATCCACCTTTAATACCCACAACTAACTATAATGATATAACTAATATAACGCTGCCACCACCAAGACAATTTTTAAATGGGGTGCCTTGGTCCCCCAAGTGAATGAGACTAAAAAACCCCACACAATATACTTTAACGCAATGATTAGGTGATTTCAAATTACTGATAAAATGGTCTCCTCAGGTAACGCGAGTCTTTACCAGACAAAGGCAGAACTTAATAAAGGAATATTTATTATGAACAAAAAATAGTCACAGTGCATACAAAAAAAGATGATTAACAGATTATTTACACCGTAAATTTACACCATACGGCTAGGGCTGCAACTAACGATTATTTTAATAATCGATTAGTTGGCCGATTATTTTTTCGATTAATCGATTAATCGGATAAAAAAAATGAATGTAAATTTTTCATTTATTTAAAATAATTTAATAAACAAATGATGTTAAATACAAACAGCAGAATAAAAAAACTTTGATAAAATGCATTTCTTGTCTTTATTTCCCAACCAGCCCCCCAATTTATGCACATTTGAGCCCAGGCTTGCCACGCTGCCTCCCAGACATGCAATGCTGCCCCCCCACATATGCCATTCCACGCTGCCTCCCACATATGCCACTCCACGCTGC
>VKOC01002465.1:0-62513 GCA_009364415.1 Spea multiplicata | reverse complement strand
TATATATATAAATATATTTTTTTTGCTTAAGAATAGACATGTGGTTTTATGAACTGTTATTTTATGCTCTATGAATGATCTTTCAACATCCTGAGTAAACCTTCCCAAGACTTCTCAGTTGGGTCACTGCGACATGAAGAATTATTCTGCATGTTTAACCACCCTAGTGACTTATTATTTAAGAGTGTCTGTGCTGTGAACGTAATATTAATATGTGCAAATAATAGTTAGCTCAGGTCTTAGTAGATCTTTCATACAAAGCTTCTACCATCATTAACATATTATATTAAAGCTACAGATAACTTATGTTTTTCAAGCAATGCACCCTGCTTGGGACATATCTGCTATAAAATGTAAGGGAAGATTTTATTTTAGCAAAGCTAAGTGCTGTACCCAAGAGTCACAGAACCAACATTCTACGGCTATATTCACAAACTTTCTCAAATTGGAATGTAGAATTCCATTAGGAGGTACACCACTAAGTATGTAATGCAGTAAAACACATAGGATATACAGACATACAGGAGGCCATAAATAATGCCTGGATTGCTCCATAGGGAGCACCGTTGAAGAACAATGTTTCAAAATGTTCATGGGCTGATCCTCCAAATCAATGCTGTCAAATGAGTTCCAGTAGTTCTATCCAGACACAGAAGAGATGAAGGAAAGCACTAGAATTGTTGTAATGTGAACCAATTGTATTTAAGTTAAACTAAAACAATGAGAAAAAAACTTCTTTTTATTGATCAGGTCGGATTATAGATACTTTGATGGCTGATCATGGCCAACTGCAAGCAATACAATGGGCTCATGTATTTTCTCACATATACCCCAAAACCATCAGCGATATCTACCCAAGTGTCCATGGCTTCTTTGTATGAATTAAAAACCCACCGTATTACTCTTCCATTACAAATATTTCTTTCATTAATGTACCACAAGTATCCCCTTATCACAATAATAATAATTATTATTTATTGTCCTCACTTAAGTGGATTTCAGACCGGTGAAAACTTAGTGCCATACCTCTGGCTCTTTAAATCTTTTTCTATGCTTAGTAGTAGGAATCTGCTGCCACTTTATAAATAAATGTAATGTAATGTATCCTGGCCTAATTGTCCCTATGCCTAGAGTAAGACATTATGGGGGGGGGACTCTATCTTTATCTTCTAACATGAAAGCAACAGGGGCTTACCAAATTGCTATTGGTGACAAATGTATCTAAAAATAAAAAAAGCAATGCATAGTAGATAACACCCATTAAATATACAATAGCGATATAGTAAATCAAAAATAACCTTTAACAGATCTAATCCTTTACTTGAAGTTTAAAATATATATCCAGAAACCAATAAACAGGGTGTGTGCACTAGTGTGATGCTAAAAGACGGCAATTTGGAGACAGGGTAACAGCTGAATTGGCTTAAATTACCAATGACTTCAGATTCAAAGTAACTAAATTTGGAGATGGATGAAGAAGGAAGAGGACAGACCCACAATCCCATGTGACCTGGGGCTACATGGCGTCTATGATCATTTAAGAACGAGGCTGAGATTGCAGGCGTCTGCAACCAGGACCAAGCCACAGATCAATCGTAACTGTTTTGTTTAGTGCTAAAAACTCAAACTGCAGTGATTAGAAAACACATTAGTGTTCATCAATTAGCAGCCAAACGTTTGTTTTAATAATTCATAGGAAACGACTTGCACAGAGTCTGTTAGTGTGTTGTCAGGAAAGCCTCAGAAGGGCCAACAGAATTCGGCGCCACTTTGTATTGACAGCAACATAAAGTCAGGAAGCCTGGTTAACCCTTTCCTTTCTCAATGATGTGTCCAAATACAGAGAGTTTTATTTGGAAATTATTGAGCTCATTATCCATTAGCTATATTTTTAGATGTAGAATTGTAAAGTAGCAATGAAATAAGGGATGACTATTTTAATGTTCTATTCTCTATAGGCACAGAGTCTCAATGGAATGCTGCTGAAAATGAAAAAAACACAGCATAAAACAATACAGATTTACCAAATATATGCATAAATGCCCAACTATACCAATGGCATCACATATGATATAAAACTTCTATATACCACTATATACCACAGCGTGTAGATGTAGCAGATTTTGCCAACATATTTGGTTCATGGGAGGATGCCATTTATATTAAGGAGAATAGACCTTATGAATAATAGTTGAGCATGAATTAAAAACTAGATTAAAACAGGGAGCAGTTATGAATTTAATTATTTTCTGAAGTTTCAGCAACAAAAATGGTACCATGTTTACAATTTACAAATTAGTTCCATGGAAGTCTTGGTCACATATTCCTAACCAGATGTGTTTGGTAAGAGTACAAAGAATGACCATTAAGCAATGGAGTACATTTTGCAAAAGGGTATTTATCATATTTGCTTGATTATAAGACAACCCCCCCCATCAAATTTAGGAAAAAAAAGGTAAAAAGCCTGAATATAAGACTACCCTATAGGAGAAAAGGTTTACTAGTAAATATAAATCCACTTGTAAACATTTTTTTATATTTCATAATGAAACTACGATTGAGAAAAATGCATTTCTTGTTTTTATTCCCTTTTATTTGCCACCCCCCCAAGTTATGCACAACTGATCCCAGGTATGCACATCTGCCCCCAGGCTTGCAACTCTGCCCCCAGATATGCCTTTTACCTCCTATATGCCACTCTGCCCCCCTGATATGCCCCCTCAGCCTTACCAATGCATCCCAGACTTGCCCCATGTGCTCCAGACTCTCTGTTCTCTAGTGGGGGCAGCAGGTGGACATCTGTGTGATGAGCGTAGACAACCTCTGCTGCCCAGCACTTCTGCTGGGGCTTCTATGAAGGAGCGCCGGAAGGTCATGTCACGCCGGCGCTCCGTCATAGAACCCCCGGCAGAAATGCCGGGCAGCCGCGTTGGTTGTCTGGCAGACGTCCACCAGCTGCCAGAGAGGAGGATCCCAGGTCCCCTGTAGCTCTGAGGGGGATCTGGATCTTAGTCCTATAGTCAGACCTCTATTTGAGGTCAGATTATAAAACGACATTGGATATAAGACGAGGGGCATTTTTCAGAGCATTTGCTCTGGAAAAAACTTGTCTTAACTTCGAACAAATACTATATTTAGTCTAAAAAGGAGTTAGCTAAACATTTGCATCATCAAAACTTACAGGTATATTCAAGGTGAGTAAAAACCCCTTAAATGGGTAAGGCCAATAACTACAATTAGAAGAGCCAGGCCTCCATATTTAAAGGAGATGTGTAATTTCCATAGCCATTGTTCTAAAGCAATCCAGTAGCAACAATGGTGGGGAACACAAGCGTTATGGAGGCTTTTATAAATGCCCTTGTTTTCTTTTAAGCAATATACATTAGTAGAATTTAAATGTGCTGGATCCAGAATTATTTGGACTGCACTCAATTAATGCAATAAAGGACATACTGGAAAGTTTCTACTAAGCTGCCTTGTCTCTTACTAACTCTGCAAACGTAGGCAACATACTGCACTCACTGAGCAAAGTTTACTGCGCAGCAAACAGGTATGTCATTCAATTTGGGTAATGGTCTTAATTTATAGAGCACCAGTGAAAACTAGCAACACTAAAATTTACATTATTTCAAAATGGACAATAAAATGAACACGTCTTAAGATATATTGGTACAGAATGACAAGGGTGTCCTGCTATCGTAAGCTAATGCTCTGTTAGGCCATAGACCTCTGTCAGATAGTCTAGGTTGTCTGCTTTTTTGGAAACATAATTGTGTGGGTAGTTTCATAAATCGGTGAACACTAGGAAGGCTTCAGTCTCAGCAAAGTGAGTTCCAATCAGTTCCAATCTACCATGTGTCTGTATGCCAAGGACAGATGGAAATTCCAGCCATATGAAGGATTTTCAAACTTAAGACCAGTGAATAAATTCGTGTTGGCTGTGTGTGTAATCCTCGTATGTATGTATGTATGAATGTAGACACAAAAAAGCCCTGCTTTTCCCGAACAAAATAAAAAACTTTAAGAAGCTAAATGTATTTTAAATGTATGGAGTCCACTTGTCAACTAATAATCCCAAGTCTTTCTCAGAAATAAACTACCCAGTCTGAGCCCATTTAGTTTGTTCTGTGATTTAGGTACCCAAATGCATTACTTTACATTTACTTATGCTGAAATTCATCTGCTATTTTTTTTTCCTTTTACAATTCTCCAAAATGTATTTGATTAGTCTGCAATTAGCACACACCATAAACTGAATTTATAACGTTATACTATGTATGCAAGTTGAAAGGCGACAGATTATTTTTCCCAACATCCAGAGGTGCAATCATTTTCCAGGACAGTTGCTAATAAATGAACTTTCTATGCAGGACTACGAAGGGGTACCAATGAAATGTCTTCTTCCAGCTCAGTGAAAATAAGCAACATCATTTTTTATATGTAACAAAACACGTATTCTCACAAAGTACAAGTAATGTTAAAATACATTGGACAAACATTCAATGTTTTCTATTTGTTTTAGTAACTGCTTTGGCTATTGGTCATACATGTCAGGCAAATGACCTGCCAGTGATTAAGAATTTCCGTTATCTGCAAAACAATTATTCACGTAGTCACTTTTCTAGAATGGTGTTCTTATTAATATTTACTTTTTTTCATTAATAAGTTGTGCACATACACTCTGAATGGTACATATAGTTACTATGATGCAAAGCTTGAAATGTCCAAGGTACTGTTAAGCCCTGATTATCCCGGAAATTATGGCAGTGGATAAAGTTGGGAATATTATTTTGCAGTTTATGCCTCCTTTCCTTCAAGGTAAGGCTGGTTATTGGGGTTGTTTAAGCAGCGTTCTGCTGACCGGAGGTGATGAGAACTGCAATTAGTCAAGTGCTATCAATTAAAATATCGGGAGACGAGAAAACAATCCATAGATTGAACTAAAATAGTAAATATAACTAGGAAGCACCAGAACGTAATTTATTCACTAAACTGCCAGTGGCAGGTGACATCAGAAGGCGTTAGAAAATGCATTGTGCTATTTGTACAACTCTATTGGAATATGTAATTCTACGGAGCATAATATTTAAGTGGACTGTTGAGTTAAATACCAGGAAGCTACAAAATATATATTTTTACAATGTATGTTCACATCCTTTAGTGTGCCTAATGTGGGACAGGCACAGGTTAAATTGTACATGCACAAGGATGGGTTAAAAAGTGCATGGAAAAATCATCACTACGCAGATATAACCTCGTCCATTAGTCCAAAATATCAAGACATGATCATTATAAGCTATTCCCATGCGAAGTCTGCATTATTTGCAAAAACTCGGCTGGTAATCTTTAGCCTTTCCCATGCCAATTCACATGTCCTCCCCCTCCATTAGTGCTAATGGCTTCGTGCTCACATAAGCTGTTAAGACTCATTAAGGAGTTATCAGGTAACAGGAGAAAACAGATGCAGCTCAGCTAAATCAATTTACCACCTCAGGGTTAAAGACAGTGGCGGCATCTCAGGCAGTTATTAGGTGACGAGAGAACGTGTGTTTATTATTTGATGCCAGACAGTACACAGACTGTCCTATTTTCTTTCTAAGTGTTTCCCTATGGGTCTTATGCCTTTGTCTCGTGGGTTACTGTACTCGCCTTAACTTGGAACGACCTGGTTTGTGTTCCCCAGCCAGACTGTAGGCAGAAAGTATTAACCTTTGTGCATTACCATACTTTTTGTATTCCATTTGCAATGACGGCCATCCATTAAAGAGATAACCTGAGTGCAGTTACTTTTTTAACACTACTTCAAGGAACTCAAGCATCCAATGTTTATATAATCTTATTGCAGTCAGACATCTTGCAAGTATTGTGGTATTTTTGTGCTATAATAATACCTTTGTTGTATTGATGACAACTTGTTGCTAGTCACTGAAATATTATCTTGTATACATATAACAGCACAGTATTGACCTCTACCTAAACATACTTTACTGTCCCTGAAACCATCAGATGGCTGTTTCGACTCATCTCTCAGGACATCAGCATGGGGAATTATTCATTCTTTTAGCTCTTTAGCAGGTGGGAAAGTTTAGAGTCACAGAACACAGAACCTGACAGAAAAGAAAGAAAAGACTCCTACCTGTTTTTTGAAACTGACAAGTCAGCCAGTACATGCTGGTACAGGGTGGCTGTGATGTGCAGACCCCCATCCTGCTGGTAGCATCAATACACAAGGGGGGCAGTTAGCCAGGTTTCAGCATGTACTGGCTGACTTGGCATGATAGGAGTGTGATTGCTAACAGCAATCACAGTCCCATCATGCCTAGGTTCCAGCACTTACAAATCCATGCTATCGCACACACACTCATTCATTCATATACTCATTCATTCATTCACAGATTCATTCCCTCAATCACACACAACCATTCAAACACCCTCCCCACCCCCTTACCTGCACTGCAGCTCCTCGATGCCGCTTAGACTTCAGCAGGGGGCGCGGCCTCCCTCTGCGTTCTTTGGTAAAGCACAGAGGAAGCAGGACTAGAGCAGAGTCATGTGATGTCACGTGAACTCTGCTAGGTTCCGCTTCCTCTATGCAGTACAGAAGACCCTCCCACAGGTAAGTAGCAGGGCTCGAGGTGCGGCCCGCGTAAGATCAGTTGCCTTGGCTGCCAATCTTTCTCGGGCTGCACCCTCTCTCTCCTCCACATTAAAAAAAAATAAATAATAAAAAAAAGACGGGATTTAAAGTCGCATTGCGACTTTATTCCAAAATGCGGCAGGGGTGGCAACAGGGGGGCAAGGGCATTAACCTGGAAGGGGGCAATTGCCCCACCTTGCCCCCCTGTAGCGACGCCACTGCTCACCGGGCACTTGCATGGAGCGTGCCACTAAAGAAAACCATTCCGATCCCACTTTGTCACCTACCACTTATTCCCAGATCTCATTTCTACTGCAGTTCCACAATATTTCTGCTCTCTAGGAATTATTTACTGTTTTACTATTACGCTCATGGTTATTGTTTCTTTTTTGTATTTGTATGCTTGATTGATTGACGTATGAGTGTTTTTAGGTGTACTGTTTTTATTATTGACTCTATGTGCCTTTATATACTTGGTTATGTTGATATGTAAGTTCTGTCTTGGAATATTCAAAACAGTCTATTTGTGGGAGGAACACTCAGCTAATGCACTTCCAACCATATTTGTGCGCAAAAGCTGTATCTAATGCCTAAAACAGTTGGCATTTGCAAATATGGGAGACCATAAAGCCATATGTTAGGAATCACAATGTGACACACCTTTTGGGTGTCTCAGTCTTCGGTAGATGTATATTTTATTTGATTTTTTGTCTTTTTTTGGTTAACACAAACTGATCTACATCCCCTAAGGCTTGCTTGTACATTATATAGGATAATTGCAGAGATCATAAGATGAGGTATTTAAGCACTATAAGCACCACCAGATGAATGCTGAACTTATAAACGAGCAGGCTCCACATTTCTTTTTTTACTTTTTTTTTAAAAAATCCAAATGGAATAAGACCAGAAACAGAAATTACATAAATTATTGGCATGACACAACAGCTTTAGGCTTTAGATGTTACAATATTGACCACATGAGTTAAGGGCCTTTTCATTACCGGTGGAGGTACTTGGGATAATAATTCAGAATTTGATTAATACAACATAACAGAGAAACCTTAAAAAATGGTTTCTTTCATATACTCGTTAGGTCTATTAGATCAAAGGTGGTGGAAAGCATGGACAACTATAGCATGTACTGGATATATAACAGTTTTATATAGCAAAGATTAGCGCAAGTACCATCCATTCCCAACACAGACATAAAGAGCACCACATTTATTTTAAAGATCATGTTTCTTGAATTAAAAGGAGATAAAATAGTTTCTCGTTATTTTCCCCAAACAATGCCCCTTTAATATATTTCTTGCGTCCATAATGTCCAATTCACATGCAAGGACGATGGATATCATTAAAGCAACATGTGTAGTCAGCGTAAAGCTCACTAACAAAAATTAAGATATTCTCTTTTTTGTGGTAAAGAAATAAAATTTGTCAAATGTCAGGAGCAACGTCTCTTGGGAGCTGAATAACCTTTCTAGACGCTCCTTCTAGCTGCTTTCATGTATTTCCAAGTAGAATCCCCCCTCTCTCTATATATCTAATGGGATACTGAGGTCAGACAAGAGACTTACATAATAGAAAGCAGGCTTTTTGGTATGTTAAAAAATGCTTTGAGAAGTTACAAATAGCTTATCATCCCATACTAATTTCTTCTCAAGGGCTGGTTACACATTTGACCTTGACAGAGTTTTTACTAACTATAATTTTATGTTATGCTTTATTAAACTCATGAACATGCCATCTGAAGAAGTAAGTTTAGGTAACAGTACATATTTTTGTATGCTGGCCCAATAAGGTTACATTGACTGGCATGGGCCTACATCTTGAATTTTGAGCTACAACTGCTTTTTTAAAAATGTTGTCTATGGATGACGTAACAATTAGGATAGAAACTTTTACGGTGTTACAAAAAAAAGACGACCCTGTGTTGGTAATTACATTAACATTTTTTTCTGTTCACTCGTGCTCAGCTGCCGCATTTGCAGACAAGGGGGCTTCTTAGCAAGCAATAAAAACATTGATTAATTGGACCAGTCCTTGCTCAAAATTGGCTCTGACCAGCCCGGCGGAGGCAGGAATGGAGTTGGTCTCATAATGCAAAGTTATTTGACTCCCCTATAAAGGTAGTGTAAGAGGGTAAGGGAGGGAGGGTGAATGCATGTTTGTACAATAGAGTGAGAGTGCATGTATAAGTGTTAGCATGTATGTGTGTAGGTAAGCATGAATGTGTATGTGTAAGTGTGTGTGAACATGAAATGTGTATGTATAAGTGTGTGTAAGCATGAATGTGTATGTATAAGTATGTGTGTGTGAGCATGACTTTGTATGTATGTGTTAGTATGTGCTCCCAAGTGTCTGTAAGTGTGTGCTGGTGTAAGTATGGGTGTGTAAGTATGGGTGTGTAAGCATGAGTGTGTATGTGTGTTAGCATGGGGGTATAAGTCTGTGGAGGTATGTTTGTAAATATGTGTGCCTGTGTGTATGTGATTTACAGTGAGGGGGCAAGGGTGCCAACCTCTTTCCCCCGAATGTAAAGCTAGGTCAACCACATATATTAAGTTTACTGAATTTATTATTTGTGGATTTTTTTTAAAGACTGATAGAATAAATCACTATTTCCACATATTAGCAGAACTTCCTCATCATGTTGCTTTCACCAGTCCACCATATGTTCTTCCTAAGCATGAATTAAAGGGACAGAAAGGAGTCCTAGGCCAAATGCATCATGAGACATTTGGCCCTAATTTCTGCAGTGTATAGCAATGATAAATTTATGAAGTTAATTGGCATTCATTTTGAGCACCAACAATCTAACACCAAGATCTATAAACTACGTTACAGAATGTGCTGATACAAGGTGAGGTGAGTATTGTTATATACCTTAACCCCTTAAGTACCAGGGACTACCCTGGGTCAGTGTAGGACCTTGCAAAAAATATTTTCAACAAGGCTGGGCCTTCAGGTTACACTTAACATTTATTCATATGAATTGGTCCTCAAGCAAAACACCAACTAAGACAAATGACCAGAGCAAATTTACCATTTTCGATATGTGGTTGTTTAAATGTAATTTTCCTCTCTGACTTTTAACACCCCCATACAATTATTCCACGTTTGCAGGATTAGGGTCTACTACAATAGGATACGGGTCAATGTTTTTTTTCTGGTATTCTAAGAAGCTATATGTCTGCCTTATACCAGCTTTCTAATACAAAATGTACGAGTTGTACATGGCCATTTTAATTAAATATATTGCAACCTTTCTGTGGCAGGTATTTCATTTGCCCTGCATAACATATGGTATTATGCACTTGTCTGCAAGGTCCATCCCCCATGTGTCTGTTGTACTCCAGGATGCATGCTTTTTTTGTTGGAAGGCTTTATACACGTAATGGATAGTTAAAAGCATGTACGTGTGTACCTAAGGGCAATTCATTCATCCTGCCATAAAGAGGATGTTTCCCAATGCATTTGCCTTGGTTAAACCAGCTGCTGGGGAGATTCTTTCCCAGAGGCAAGTGTGCCAATGAAATCCAGAATTTTAAATTTTAAATTCAATGCTGGTGTAATAATTGTCAACATATAGGTGGTAACCCTTATTCAGTAACTGGAGGAGGAGATCCTCCACAACCTTGGTGTTTGCTCCAATTGAATCAGGGCACCCTAGAGGATCCAGATGAGAGTCTTTCCCCTCATAAATGTAAATGGCAACTGTATACCCTGTGTTACTCTTGCCAGGCTAATAAAATTTTATACCGTATCTTGATCTTTTTGATGGTATTTATTGCCTGAAAAGCAATCTGCCTTTATATCACTTAAGGGATTCAACTTTACAAATCTTTTAGTCGGGTACATATGTTTCAGAAAAGGAAACAGATCAGTTATAAGGGGCCTTAGATTATAGAGCTTGTCATATGAGGGATAATTTTTGGCAGACACAGAGCATTGTCATTGAAGTGGGGTAGTTCAAATCTCCGCTTGGTCATTATGGCTAGGAAAATAGCCAATATGAGATGTTTGCTCCAATAGGAACATATACTTGGCTTCTTTATAATAGCCATCATTAACAATAGTGAAAAAAACTACTTTTTGATCTCCAGCAAGTCAGTGGGGTGCCAGGTCTGCTTAACATGAGGTGGGGTTAGCTGCCATGTACTCTTGGGCATAACTATTTTTTCCAGCAGCAATATCCTAGCTTCACAAACTGATGTGGCTCACTATCTTATATTTGTTGTGATGCCGTGGGTTGACGTGAATGGGGGAATGTCCAGTTGCACAATATTAGGTGGCATCCATAGATTCTTATCAAGCATGGGCATAGACTCTGTACACCACCTTTTTAGGGGTTACAATGTACTGTTCAGCACAATCCGGGCATTACCACAGGGCTGCAATGGTTACATTAAATTAGCTTTTTTTAAAAAAGCTTTTAAATGTCAAAAAATAGGCAAAATAAAATTTTAAACAAAAAATGAATTTATTACTGTGATCATCAAGGAATTGGAAGGGTTATTTTTTATAAATTATATTTTTGGAACCGTCTCCAGAATTTCTGGAATGCTGTGTAACACTGTTTCACTTTCTGTATCTCACAGAGGTTGACAAAGAGACTTTGTCATGTGAGTGTTGGTGATCACTGTGATTGGTTAATTACAGCAATCATCTGACCTCACGATCAGTGATTGGAAACGCAAAGAGCTCCCCACCCACTAAACCACATGACGAGTTAACTTAGTAATAATTTACTAGACGTTGCAGTCTTGCTGCAGCATCTGCCCTCCTCTACCATAGTCAAACATGTCTTGCCACTGATTGAAGTGCTAGAAGCAGTCAATCAGTGGCAGGAAAGTGCTCCCATCGAAATCAATGACAGCACTTCCTACACATATGCATGGCAGTCTGAACAGCACACAGCTTTCCCCTAGTCAGAACGGGAGCTGACTGGAGGTGAGCATACCATGTGAGTATTCAACAAATCTCCTAAGGGCATATAAAGGGGTAAATGCATATGACTGGATTCGGCAGAATTCTCTCATGCATTTGTAAACCAGGCAACATGACAATTTAAAGGACTCCGCAGGTATCATACGCACTAATATGCACCCCACGTATAACAAAATATGGTTCAAGACGCCACAAGAAGAAGACACATTCATGCAACACAATATACGCTAAAAATATAAGGTTCAATGCCTGGGACATACTTACTTTGGCAGCACTAATAACAGTGGCAGTATAAGATTGTATGTTGTCTCCACAGGCTCCTCCACGGGATTGATGGCAGCGAATAAGCTGTAGGAATAGAAAAACAAGCATGCATTTAAGGACAGTAACATCCTTTCACTGTGAAAATGATCTGTACTTTATGTTCAGAGCTTTTAAAAAAGCACTTTGAAAGCTTTAAAATCACAACCATAACCATTTTGAAACACTTCAGTTATTTCAATGCCTGGTTGGGTGTGCCTGCCAATCCCACGGTCTCTTGTCTATAGAGTTCTGTCCAGGAAAGATGTAAATTGTTAGTCACAGACTCTCAAATCTAAATTTTAATGAAGGCATGGCTAGACTATGCATTCTGTGGGTTGGCATCAAACATATGGTGGCCATACTAGGTGTTTTAATTACAGAATGTAAGATGTGAATGCTGTTAGCATAGACCAGAGAAATAGTTTTGCTTCACACAGATGGAAAATCAGAAAATATGCAAGAGCAACCTAAACAATAATGATAATAAACAGATATGTGTACAGATATGTGTACATATTTATTTTGGGCTTCAACTAACAATAATCTCATAGCCCCACATTATCTCTGCAGAATGGCAAAAAGCCAAGTGGTTTTGCTTCACTGCTTAATAGGCTTTCCGAAATGCACAGATTAGACCTTCATTTCAAACAACGCAAAAGACTATACTATAAGATGATCGTTTAGAGTGTGCGTGTGGAATATTTTTTTATGGTGGGTTATACTGATAATAGGTGGGGTGCAATGCCACCAGTACCTCCTTTTGTAGAGCTAACACCTTCACCCTGCATAAAACCACATTGGTAGCCTATACTAGTGCATTCCAAGTTATCGTTGCATATTTGTCACATGAGAAAAGTGTCTAAATTACCAACACAATGGACTAGTGACATAAAAATAACAGACCAACCAAGCCCCTATGTTTGGAATTGGAATTCGTCAGAATCCCTAACAAATTGTACATGTTGTAGTTACCTTTATCAAAGACTGGAATAGTTCATGGTTCCTTCCTCGGGGACTTAGACTGAATCACTAATCACTACGGATTAAATTGTTACCACCACCATCCAGCTACCAAGAAGACCATGAAATAGCACTCTTTGAACATATTTCAAGACATAATCAATGTCACTAAACGTATAACTGTAAGACATATAGAGACAGAACTGTTTGGGTTCTGTCTTGAACAGCCACTGTCACAGAGCTGGATAGTCCGACAGGCTACCTCCGCTGACTTGTGCTCCTTAGCCTGGGACAACACACTCTTTCGCCGGTTTCTCAGTCACTAGCCGAGACTCAGAGTAGGGTATAAACCAAAATGAAGACTGCTTTATTTTTCACACACATGGCTGGATACAGCCAGCAAAGCACACATTAACATAAATCAAGATATTGGGATACAAACCACCCTCTTAATCTGCCTCCCAGAGACAGCAGGGGCAGTAAAGGGATTAACAATAAAATAGGGTCCCAACCTCCACTATCTATTACTGGCCGAAATCAGTTCCAGAGTTTGGCCGGGGTAAATGTCTGTAGTGGTGGAAGTGGGGTGGAGGGAGGACTGACTTTTACAACATATTAGTACACTATGGGGTGGGGGGGGTGTCTGACATTAAACTAAAACAATTGTGGTCACTCCCTGGTTGCATACCCTGGCTGTCTGCCAGATATAATCCCCTCAGCAAATGATGAGATGATATACTTCTGGGGGTAGATACAAAGCCAGTGCCCATAGTCAATAGGGAGGAGGCTGCATGTCAGGCCTCTCCAGTGGCCCCAGTGGAGGGTTCCGTCACAGCCATTAAACTTTAATATAACTTGAGATGTTCCCAGTGTGAATCTCTGCCGAGACTGAAACACTGACCAATATCTTCTTTCATTGCTCCAGCAGATCTAGTTGCTTGAAGTTAAAATAGAAGAAGCAAGCAAACACTGATGACCAGATCACTGTCCATAGTGCATAGTAAAGTAAAAGCTATGGTGTGCACCAACAACAAGACTTCTATAAATCTATCTAATCCTAACACAATTACAAATGGCATTACAACTTGTCATTTTATGATTATGTAAATGTTTTTTGGCTTACAGTGGTTATGGGTTTACATATATTCTTCTGCTAATGGCAACTTATTACAGGACCTTATCTATCACATTACTTCAGGTTTGGTTTTGACACTCAGTATATGTCATTCTCCTTTGGAATGTCCTTGGACTTGCACTAACTAATGATGGGCTGTAATATTTGCTCCTGTATTATAGTTAGTTGCATATTGCCGTCTCTATGCTTTAAGGTACATTTCTATCTTTTTATGACTTCCCTGGGCCACGGGACACCATATTTTAGTAGCTAATACAAAGTTGATTGCCTTTGTTTTTCTCATGTACAAAGAAGAATGTATAGATATCACAAAATACTCAAGAATTCAATTTCAATAAATATAACACCATCCTTGTGACCAATTTGGCTTTATGTTTCAAGATGGCCCCTGATAAAATCTTGAGAAAAAAAAACACACACACACACACTTCAACTCATTAAGCCGTCCTCTAGTCAGAATATAAATGATTATTCTTTCCCAATAAGTTATGTCTGTCCTATTGTTTAGTTGCTGGTTGTTGTTGATTGGTTTAGACAGACTTTGCGGGTAAGGAGAGAACAGCAGGACAGTAATGCTAATTCCGGTGGCCAAACTATAGGTAGCGTTACTAAATTAATGTATAAAGAGTGTTCCCCTTTAAGCACTTATGCCACATACTTAATCTGACCAAAAAAGGACTGGGACCAACAAACAAGAACGTTCTAGCAAAGAATTATTGTGGACTTTGAGTGAAACCTTAGGTTTGGAGCTCACATTACAATTCTGTTAAATGCAGATGTTCACTTATCATCCACTATTTCAAACTGCTATAAGTAGCAGGCTAGACACTCAATATGTTAATGTTTTTTGTCCGTATTGTATTTCTGCTACGGTATGTTTTGATAGTTTTGCTGAAATCTATAAATGTAAACAAATATATGATATAGTCCCTAAAGAGGCTTCTTTTTAAATATTATTATAACTTTGACCATTTGAGTGCCATAGGGATTTGCAATGTCATTTTTGTAACACAAGTTTTCACTTAAATAGAACTATTAATTTCTCAAATGGTTTAACTTGAAATTTGCGTACATAATAGTAAGAAACCTAACAAAGAAATGAGGAGATTGAACTTTTTTTGCCTTTGCAGATGTGTATCTTTAAAGAGGACGTCCATCTTACTTTGTTACTGTTCTATGGTTGTAAGGAATATGTGTATAGGATTTGTTGTAGAAGGTCACTTCATTGCTGATATCATAATTTATTCATATTTCACTCATGAACCTCTGCTGTTTGAGAAGTTAGTTCTCTTAAACTAGAAACATCTTGGAACATGGCACCGATTGAGTAACACGTGACATTGTGCAACACAAATATACTGAAAATGGTATCAAACGTATTTATGAAAGCCACATCTGTATTTGCGACATTTAAACAACCAAAACAATTAACCGTAGGTAAATCACAATGGGAAAATAAGCGCTAAAGGACACCCATGCAAAACCTCATGTAAGTTTTCCTGCTCTTCTGCTAAACCGCCTTAGCACACATTGCTAGGTACCTTGCTGACCATACAAAAATGCCACATACAGGGAAAAAATATTTTATATTTGAACTGAGCAGAACATGTACAGGCACTAAAAATTACATCATACACATCTGTAATATATTCTATTCTATTAAAATGATAAAAAATAGAAAATACTGTATGAAGATGAGGAAGAAATATATATATATTTGCAAACAACAATCACACTCCTATCATGCTAAATCAGCTAGCACATGCTAGAACCTGGGCACAATAGGATTGTGATTGCAGTTAATTATATATATAATATATATATATATGTTTATAAATATTATTATAATATATTATATATATATATTAATATTGCTATTGATTTTTTTGTCTAATTTTGGTGTGTTACTTTTAATAAAGATTTTTAAAGTGTTATTGTTTTTGTTTTTTTTCCCAGTTTTGGCCAAGTGAATGCTAAATTTTCAGTTTTTATCCAGAATTTGCATTTCGGTGCCTCCCTACTATATACTAAGCCAGTCACTGACGTGGTAGGCCTACACCATATCAATGTTTGGCTTAGTATATAGTGATAGGGGTTGTACTGCTGTATTGTCTGGCTCAATGTATAGGCACACATTGACGGTGGTACAGTCTATAATGATAGCAGTTATGCTGTACCACCGTCAATGTGTGCCTAACCTAACATACAGGATCTGCCAAATACTCTAGGTACGCCCCTGCGTTGTGCGGCAGTCAGGCCCACTGGCCATGCCTCCGCTCTTCGTCCCGGAGGCAGGAGATGGACAGAGTGAAGATGCTAATCAGGAGGGGAGGGGGAGGAGCTTGCCTACCGCTCCCATACCAATTACCATGCCCATGAAAGATGACCAGGTGTGCTCAGAAGGGAATCAGGTGTGGAGGGGAGGAGACCAGGTTTACTCTGAAGGGGATCAGGTGCGCAAGGGAGGGATCTCCAATCAGAGACACTATAAAGACCCTGCAAATCCTACACTAGTTGCTTGCTAGTTGAGCTGTGTTCCTTGTGGATACCCTAAGACCTTCAGCTTGAAGATTTTGTGTTTCTGGTAATTGAACTTTGGCTACCCTTTCTCGGATTCCTCTACCTGCCTTTGCCCCTTTAATTGTAACTGTGCCTTTGTTTTTGAGACTGTGCTGCCTGCCTGTTGACCTTGGAATTGTTTGCTGGACTACGGTACTGTGCTTTATGTATTTTGAACTGTGTGTTTAAAGCTACCTTATTCATTAAAGCCTTTTTCATCTGATCCTGCGCTACGCTCCGTCTCTGGTTCTGACACAGAGAATGGATGAATTGTCTGATGAGGGATATAATTAATGAGTTTGTGAGAATGCATTAATGTTAGCAATCATACTCCTATCATGCCAAGTCAGCTAGTACATGCTGGAATCTGGGTATGCCTGGTCTTGATAGGAGTGTGATTGCTGCCAACAATCATATGGTGTGTTACTTACTTTAAATAAAAGTGTGAGATTTTTTTATGGTGGGGGGGGTCATATTCAGTTTCGGCCAGGTAAATGCTGCATTTTCAGTTTCAGTCCAGAATTTGTTTCGGTGCATCCCTACTACTAAGCCAGACAATGAAGTGGTAGGCCTACACCACATCAATGTTTGGCTTAGTATTTAGTGATAGGAGTTATGCTGCACTATTGTCAATGTCTGGCTCAATGTATAGTGATAAGGATTATGCTGTACCACTGTCAATATCTGCCTCTGTATATAGTGATAGGTGTTATGCTTTACCCTCGTCAATGTCTGCCTCAGTATATAGTGATAGGTGTAATGCTGTACCACTGTCAATGTCTTCCTCCGTATATAGTGATAGGTGTTATGCTGTACCCCCGTCAATGTCTGCCTCAGTATATAATGATAACAGTAATGCTGTACCACCTTCAGTGTTTGCACCAGTATATAACAATAGAAGCTATGCAGTTTTAAAGTGTGGGGGGTGCCACATACAGGACCCGCTCCAGGTGCCAAATACTCTAGGTACGCCCCTGACTATAATGACTTTGATGTACATTCACACACCATTTGTGCCATACATACAGTGCCATATTTGTGTCCACACAGCTTAATAGCGCCATCTTTGTTTTCAAACAGCTTAACAGTGCCATATTTGTGCCCAAACAGTTTAAAATTACCATATTTGTAAATTAAAGAAAAATAATGTTTATAAAATCTAACCCTTTAATTCATTATATTAAAATTAAGGTGAATAAGTAAAGAACTCAACAAAATTAAGATGAGTGCAAAAAAGGGTTAAAAATGAGACAGTTATAAAACAAAAACAAAACATATCTGGTAAGGTTCATTCTGAAGTGCTATGTATGAAGGCTGTTACTATTAACCTAGTGCTTCCTGCCTTTGGCAAGTTTAATATTTCATTATTAGCTTTCATAGCCTCCTATATATATGGATTTGGGCTGGCAAGTGCTTGAACAATTATACTGGATTATTCTTTGTTTTATATAGCGCATCATATTCCACAGAACTGTACAATGAGTAAACAGCACATAACAAGTAATATATAACATACAAATTTGACTTACAGAAACAACAACAGGTGAGGAGAGCCCTGCTCAAATGTTATTTGTCATCAGGGGCGTACCTAGAGTATTTGGCACCTGGGGCGGATCATATATGTGGCACCCCCACACACAAATACTTTAAAACTGCATAGCTTCTATCCTTATATACTGGTGCAGACACTGAAGGTGGTACAGCATTACTGTTATCATTATATACTGAGGCAGACATTGACAGGGGTACAGCATAACACCTACCACTATATACTGAGGCAGACATTGACAGGGTACAGCATAACACCTATCACTATATACTGAGGCCGACATTGACGGGGGTACAGCATAAACCTATCACTATATACTGAGGCGGACATTGACGGGGGTACAGATAACACCTAACACTATATACTGAGGCAGACATTGATGGTGGTACAGCGTAATCCCTATCACTATACATTCAGCCAGACACTGATAATGCAGCATAACTCCTATCACTATATACTAAGCCAAACATTGATGTGGTGTAGGCCTACCACTTCATTTTCTGGCTTAGGGATGCACTGAAACGAAAATTCTGGACTAAAATAAAAAATCCAGCATTTACCTGTCCGAAACCAAATATGACCCCCCACCATAAAAAAAAATCTCACACTTTTAAAGTAAGTAACACAGCAAAATAGGACAAAAAAATCAATAACAATATTAATATATATACATATATGATTGTTAACAGCAATCACACTCCTATCATGCCCAGGCATACCCAGATTCCAGCATGTACTAGCTGACTTGGCATGATAGAGTATGATTGCTGTTAGCAATTATATATAATATATTATATATATATATATATATATTGTTATTATTATTGTTCACATGTGAACTCAGCACTGGAGGCATAGAAATCGGACATACAAATCCCGTATTTGCAGGTATACAATAATAATGTATGGAAACATAGCAAGAGATAAAACTACAGGCATAGATGATAGGTTACACAACCCAAGGCACAGAACCTGACCAGCACCCAGATTACACACATAGGATTTACCATATTTGTCCCAGCATGAGTCAACTTTGTCCCCAAACACCCCGGTCTGTGCCATCTTTGTCCCATAAACACACTGCCTGTGTCATCTAGGTCCCCAAGGCTTAAACATCCTCCTTGTGCCATCTTTGCCTTTCCACAAATCAATTATACATCTATCACACACACTTTAACAGTCACTCACTAATTAACACTTTCACTCACGTAATTAATTCACACAATCATTTATTCTCTCACCCATTCACACAAATTTACACATTCATTAATGCATTCTCACAAACTCATTAATTATCTCCCTCATCCAGACAATTCATCCACACATTCATTCATTCTCTCACTCATTCTCATTTACCTTCCCCCTTTTCTACCCCCTTCTCACTATCTAACCCCCTCTCCCTCCCTTCTCACTCCCTCCCTTCTCACTATCTACCCCTCCTCCTTCTCACTAATCTACCCCCCTCCTCCCTTTCTCAACTATCTACCCCCTCCACCTCCCTTCTCACTATCTACCCCCTCCACCTCCCTTCTCACTATCTACCCCTCTTCTCTATCAACCACCTCCTTCTCATTATCTACCCCCTCCCTCCCTTCTCACTATCTACCCTCTCTCCCCCCTTTTGTAGTTAAAGGTTTTGGACTTACCATCCAGAAGTCCTGTGGTGGGAGCATGAGACCTCCGTCTTCCTGCTCTGCCGCTGCTTCCTGCTCTGCCGCTGCTTCCTGCTCTGCCGCTGCACTGCTTCACTGCTGAGCGCCGAAATATGACGTCATATTCCGGCGCTCAGCATGACATGCCGGCACTGCGACAGAGTTAGAGGCCTCGCGAAGGAGACTAAGGGGCGCCGAGCGGTTGCTCCGTGTAAAAAAAAAAGTGACGAGGCTGCCGGGGATCCAGGACATGTGGTCACCCTAGCCCGTGGCACCCAGGGCGGACTGCCCCCCACTAGGTACGCTACTGTTTGTCATTGTATAAAAGTTTACATTTCAGGTTAGATATATACATATCCAGCTCATATTCTTAAGCAGTCTCAACAAATGTATAGAAATGCTATGCCAAACGGAATATTTTAGAAGCCAGAATTGGGAATAATCCATAAAGCTCATTAAAGTATTGCAGAAACATACAGCCCATGTTTGAGTTACTTGAGCATAATGAGGCAGTATGCATTTATTTCCTTTTTTTACTGAGTGGAAACACATCAGTGAGTTGTTTTTTTGTGAAAATGTATTGTTAAGGTATTTAAGGTATTAAGCATTCCTATTTTGGTAGCATTACTACAGATTTGCCGCTTGTGTGATTTAAACGTAGATTTTCCAGAGAGTTATCACAACTGTGACTTTTTTAGTCCACATACATAGCACCCATACATTTTACGCATTATGTAGACACAGAGACAAAATCAGATGAAACACACTCATCCCTGGTACTGCAGTACTCAGATCAATCACTCCTCCGAGCATCGAAAAAATAAACTGCTTTCCTTTGCCACTGAAGCCACAAGGCGTCTTCTGCTCACATGTGTCAGAGGCTAAGGGGAAATTACACATTACTTTTAACTCAAATGGTATCATAGCATATGTTGGCGCCTTATAAATAAATACTACTAAATAATTTATTTTATTGATGTACATTAGATTGAACGCTATTCATCACATGAACTCCCTTTGCCTGTGTCCTTTTGCACATCTGGTGATCTGTTACCTTTTTAATACTCTGTAAGGCTTTTGCAATATTCACAACCCTGCATTGTAATCTTAAAGATTTAGGTTTTGTGTGAATAGTCATATATTTATTCTTTATTTTATGGGTGACAAATTATAAATTAAAACTATTTCTGTTTCTACAGATGAAGTCACACCTAGGTAAGGTAACCTTTAGTTGAATAATAACTCCCAGAAGAAGGCTAGGACTGCTGGGATATATCTTATGAAATGTGCAATAAGAACATAGGACATGTTTTATATCCTTAATTAACTTCTACCTGCTCTTAACTGGCACTGCCGTACCCATTTTTTCCCGTCTCCAATATATCTATTGTATTGGTCTGTCCTACTTGTGAGTATTTATGTGTGCAGCGTTTTCTTGCCGAGATGAACCTATACGGAAATGTCTTGTACCTTTATGGTGTCCATGGGTGCCTCAAAGGAGATGCATAATTATGGTATTTCTACAAATAAACCTGCCCCATGTCTGCTGTGTATTAAGATGTTTAAAAAAAATCATTTTTTAATTCTCATTAATCAATGATGTACTTTTCCAGGACATAGTCTAAATAGCTTTAAAAAAGGTGCTTTTGTCTGGTGCTAATCAATATACGTAGGTGCAGAGAGTAACAGTGTCAAGATTGTACTACTTTGACCACGGAGATTACTCTTTTATAGCTTTTATGTGTTGTTTTTTTACAATATCTTTATTTAGCTATGATTCCACTTTTTAAATTTTTACTGCACCCATATAAAATTACACGTTTTTTTTATACCAATTTTAGAATTGGTTATAGTCCAACATTTAGTATGAAAAATATATTTAAAAAAATGGGGGACATTTTTTGCATGATTTTGTTTTTTATAACTGTCTAGCTGACAGTTATACCCCAAATTACATTCTTGAGATTGGAAGTACCTTATACGTAAGAAATACACAACCTGGAGTATTTTACTGGAAGCTTTTAGGCTCTTGTTTACCTGCCATTTGGCCGCTAATCTTTGCCAAAGTTCCGCATTGGTTAGCATTTTGTGAACAGTATATGTGCAAGTGCAGAAACAAAATGACTAAAATGTATACAGCTGTTCTCTACCCATGTGCAGGTTATTGAATAATTTGTGAAATCTGTAGGGAAAAATACATGGCCCACTCATTTCACAGCATACTGCATAGGGCAGGGTAAGCACACTGAAATTAAAGTGTTAAATCTCATAATACACTATACAAACACAATATATATAAAAAATGATATTTTCACAAGTATGCCAACAAGGATGGGCTAGCCCAGGGGCAGGAGCAACTTCCCCCCAGGTTGGTCCAAAGTTCTTCACAAAGACCAACTTGACCAGCATTTTACGAACAATTCTGTACAAGACCGGAGAGGCAAGCAAGGTTTGGAGCAGCTAGAAAGAAAGCTGCAGGGTGATGTAAGGGGGTGAGTGAGGGAGGAAGTATGTATGTAAGAATATATGTATGTTTGAGTGAAAGTGTGTATATGTGTGCGTGCTAGCATGAATGTGTTCGTATAAGTGAGTGGGAGTTTGAATGTGTATTGTGTATGCTAGCATGAATGTGTAAGAATTTCTGTGTTATCATACATGTGTATGTGTGATATTGCAATTGTTTCTGTGTGAGCATGAATGTGTATGTGAGCATGAATGTATATGTATGTTCATGTATGTGTGTTAGTGTGTACATTTGTGTCAATGTGAAATGTTTGTGCCAGTGATTATGTGAGATACAGGGGAGGGGACAAAGGGTTGATGGGACTTTGCCTGCATCCCCATGCCAGAAGCCCTCCTCTGTATGCAAGCCTTTTGCTTTTCTGGTGCAATCACTTGTTTGATTGGGGTGATTGGGGCATGCCAGCAGGGATCAGACAGTTTTTTCACAGCTGACAACCTGTTAGCACAACTTTTTATTTATTCAATTTTTACTTCTAATGACATGGTAGCGTTTATATATATTTTAATGTTTTTGAATTTTAAAATAAATAGAGCATTGTGTTTAGTGTAAACTCGAGGCTCCTATTCATAAAGAATTCTCGCAAGACTCCTTGGTTAGGTAGGGTGAAAGATGCCTTGGGTGTGAGGCAGTCCCCTGCACCAGGGACCGTCGGGTAGCAGAGGTGTACAATGCTACTTGAATCATGACATTCCAAGCCGTCATGATAGGCTTTCTGCCTGCATGGAATCTCATAAAGGGTTTAAGGGGATAACAACATTGAGGTTTATTCATTTAACCATTAGTTAATATGAAATATTTTGTTGACACAAAGTGGCTGAATGTTTGAACCATCTGGTAAACCAGGCAACATATGAGATGGCGTGGGTCAATCATCTATCTACTGACCTTATCTACCAGTTGAACAGCAGATCTGGTCTCTTAGTTTGTGGTCGCAGATATTCAGTAGAAGGGTAATGTGTGGCTGCATGTACAATGTTTATATGTTTATATGTTAAAGCGCCAGTTTACTGTTTCAGCAATAATCATAATCCAGTTGAGTCTTTAGTTGAAGTTGATACATTTTACTGGCCTAACATAATAAAATTTAACGTTACATTAGCTTTCAGAACCGCAGAAGTCTCTTCTTCAGATGGAAAGTTGTCATTATTCATAGAAAAGATGTTGCAATCTTCCATTTTCATGCAGCACGTCTTCTCAAGAACATCCACACATTTTTTGTAGTTTACAAATACTTTTTCAATTTGGCAAAATAAACTTTTGAACTGCAAAAAAAAACTAAAACATCATCTATGTTATAAAATCAATGTCAAGAAGTCAATAGTAAATTCCAGGAAGCATTTGCTGTTTAGTTGCACTGAAAGTGCAATGTGTAAACATGTGTGCATACTTCCTTCCACAAAAAGAAACAAAATGCTTCATTGAAACACTTATCAGTCTTCTAATAATCTTCTAGGTGCCACACAGACTGTTGCGCGGACAGCTTTGGTTTTTAATAGCAAAACATACCCATTAAGAATTCATAATCCTTACAAAGGCTGGCGTTTAAGTCTGGCAACATTACCACAAATAAATTAAAATCAGTATAATCAAAAGTTCTTTAGCTTTGTCTGTACAACATTAAATATTTGATTTACAAGAGAGTTTCACAGCGAATTTGTTTTTCCCCTACGTAATTGATTCTAATTCTGATTTATTTCGATTTCCTCTGAGAAAAGATAGAGTTAGAAGGAGCCCTTAAGTAAATAGCTTTTTCATTCGCCATTTCATTACATAATAAGAAATTGATACTTGCAGAGGGTGCAAAAGGACTAGAAGACTAAAATGCTCAGGCTAATTAGGAATGCATGGTCTCTGTTTGTTTCTTTGATTTGGTTAACTAAATCTAACCTCATTGGACACAATAAAAATTCAAAAACTGCATTGGTATTTGCAATTGATACAATCTACAACTTGACCTACATCTGAAGTACTATGATCACTATTGGGCAAGTGCATCCATAACGGGTATCCTGATGCTATCCCTGATCCATGACCAATTAATGTGATTAGTAAAAATATTGATACAGGATACATTTCTTCTCCAATGAAGGTAGCAAATGAAAGCTGAACAAATCTTTGTAACATAACTTTCTTTGTTTAAAGAACTTTAAAAGAAGTGACGCAACATAAAAACGATCCTCAGGTTAGCTTTTTGTCATTTACCTAAACTCTCGTATAGTACTTCTTCCCTTCTTATTTACAGATCAGTTTTGCCTTCTGGTTACTGCGCATGTTTTTCTTACTAGTGACTTTGTGTGCTTCAGGTGACTCTTCTAGCTCAAAATAAATTATCTCCTTGAATAAATGACATCCATTTATGGTGCAAAAATGAATCCATGAAAGAGGACCATTTGACCGGTCTGATTCCCCACATACATCACATCTATAAAGTGAAATTGTTCACTGTTATTTGTCACTCTTTTATATTTGTATTACTGAATACCATTTATCACGGCAGTTAATGCTTATGACCTTATGAGCCAGTATGATCTTTTAAGCTTTACATGCCTTCAAGTTTATGCCATTTCATGCCACAAAAAAGAAATAGTTAATCAAAATAGATATGTAATTAGCCATAAAACAACAATACTAAGGAGTTGCTGCATTTGATGGTGTTCATAACTGTGTTAATTGATTTTGATGATAAGCTGTTGCATTTGCCACATAATTAAGTTCCAGGATTCCAACAAATATCACTGATCTGGTTTCTTCATCCAACAAACAAAATGACCAGTTACCTTTTAGTCCATATATTGGAACCCTATATGTTCTATTTGGAGACATTATTGTTTTTATAATATATTGTTATTTTTATTATTATTTATTAATTTATTTCAAGACTTAGGTGGAAATTACTCATAAATACATGTAGTCCAATATGTGCCCATACTTGTCATTTCTTGCAACTGGATGGTATAGGAACACTGATTCCCAAATAAATATGTAGTAGCAAACTGAATGATTAAAAAACAAGGTGGCGTGTACTACGAGATGTATTTTGGTGTAAATTAAGCACGACTGTTATACAAAATTATATGTTATACATGAGATGTTACTGTATTGAAAGAATGAAGCATTGCCCCTGGCCAAGTACGATGAGTACATAATGCACAGTGATGAAACAGCATGCAGCCGTATCGCTTTCTTTGAATACTGTAACATTTCATACATAACGTACACTTGTGTATTTTACTCACGCATAATTTACATCCAAAGACAAATTGCATTACACAGCATCTTACTTTGTAAAGGTGTAGAACACACACCTTCTGTGACAAAGTACTAAAGTACAGCTTTGTAATTGTATGGTTCGCAATATTTTACCATATATAAACTGGTCCTCATTTGTCCTTTCATTTATGAAAACAGAAATCTACTTAATAGTAAAAACAAATTATAAAAAAAAGTCATAAAAAAATGCAATCACATAAAACAGACATTTATTTAAGCAGGAAATAATGATCACTGATTTGTTGGCTTTGTACTCCAGCGGAGTTCCGTGAACTCTTGTGCCACTGGGTTTTTTTTTTGCTGAAAGTTGAGTCCAGAAGTAAGCTGCTGGAAGGCTATGAATAGCTCCACGTCAGAATAAGGTCATGCCTCTAAAGAATTACGTTCATATTATTATTTCCTAATTTGCAGGGTTAATATTCCCCAAACAGTTTAAATGAAAGATTTTCTCAAAGTACTAAAAATGAGGTTAAGACTTTCCATTTTATCCCCCCAACTGCAATAAGGTAAGTGGCAGCCGCCTGCTTTTTTCCTACGTGCAGCACTTAGGCCCTTGCACAATAGCTCCAATTGTATATGTGCGGCAAGGTCTGTGAGATGATATGTTTATGATGTCAAAAACAACATTTATATCCGTTCTTTTTGCATGTCTCCATCCCTTAAGAGAAATAAATTGCAGATGTGGACAAACACGTATACAAATGTGGCACTGAAACAAATTTCACGCTATTGGCCAAGTGAAGTTCAGAGAGGATGGAATCTGTATTGTGGGCCAAAATGTGAATGAATGATGGAGAGAAAATCTGGGATGCACTTCAGGCAAACCGAGTAACACAGGAAGCATCATAGACCGGGCAAAAAAACAACCCACAACGACAACTGCTGGCCTCACTTCAATCAGAAACGTACAACAATTATTTGGCTAGCATTTACTGGGGCTATTCTATATGGTACACAAGGGCTATATAGCCTATTGTTTATTTGGGAAGCAAAAGCATAGGCTGTCACCTGAAGAATGGTAACCATTACCTAGGGGTATCCCAAGAGTCAGCTCTCGGTGTATTGCGGAACTAAAACTCTAATGAAGCATAACCAGCATCCCAAAAGATAAGGAAGCCATCCTCTGTAAGTTGAGCATGTCATTTTTATGAGCGAAGATGCATGGTACATGTAACTAGGCCTAGACTTCAATACATAATTGCATAAAACGGTATATTACCTATAATACAATGTAGCCTGATTGTATATTACCTACCTTTTTTGCTAAGCAAAGCTGAGTATGATCAAAGGGCTGATTCCTAACTAACCTATAAGAAACTTTCTGCAGCAGTGATAAGGATAATACGGGAATTATGGTAAACCAGGGACTCATGACTTCAAAAGCTGACAATGTTGTATGTACATTTATAAGCAGAGAGACAATGAATTCCACGTGATCATTACCCAACTTTAATTTTACAACATGAAAATAATTTCAAAGAATACAGAATGCTTGTTACCTTATTTTCTGCATAAGCAAGCCAGCGGCTTCCAAGGGCTATAGGGTTCGTGTTTGGTCCAGGACAGGGATAGCAACCTAGGGATTAAGAGAAAATGCCAAACAAACAGCTGTTAGGAGATTTTCCTATGGCACTGCATTTCACTACAACAAGCCAAACAAACAACAACCCTAAACAAAGATCTCTTAACCGCTAAACATTCATCAACATATGCTTACATTTCTGCGGGTTTTACCAGATAAGACTAAGATATTGGAGTAACGGTTAATTAAGCTTGAAAAGCATTTTTTTCTCATTGTTTTTCGTTTTGAGAGATTTTCTATATATATATAAACTCAGTTCTGTTTGGGAATGTTTTGAAACACGTAGGGCATGTCTTTCGAATCCCAAGAAAATGTTAGCACTCTGAAATTAAATCAAGCTTCAGATTCTAAATATTTGTTTTCCCTAAGCTATAAATCCCCTCTATTTACGCATAACCATCAGAATTATTTTAGCATTTCACTGGTGGCTTTGGGAATATGCTTGTGTTATCATTTGCACTCCGGCTTTGATGCAGTATTATAGTTTGCTGGACCACATGAATCTCAGCTGATCTAGATATATCTCAACGTCCAGGGACACAAGAAAGCACAATTCATGCTTGTCTTCCCACTAGAGAAAAAT
Source organism: Spea multiplicata (assembly GCA_009364415.1). Taxonomy (NCBI): domain Eukaryota; kingdom Metazoa; phylum Chordata; class Amphibia; order Anura; family Pelobatidae; genus Spea; species Spea multiplicata. The sequence continues at coordinate 34,809 of VKOC01002465.1, read as the reverse complement.
TTTGAGTTTTGTTATGGCGGCCATTCGGCTACAAAAGGCCATGAGTTCTATTTTATTACATCATTAACTGTGTCAGATTTCACCAACCTTAGCTTTACAATGTTATATGGCCTTCCAACTTAAAAAAGACCCAAGTTAAATGTTATTATGCCTCACATATGCCCATATGTGTCAAACAGCTATCTTATTTAATAAAAAGCAAAAGGACGTCCAATGTTTACAAAGCCTCTGAATATTCCATAATCTTATTTCAAATAGAATGAATTAGTATATCGGCAATATCTTGACTTAAGTTTGAGAAGATGCAATTGCCTTTCAAAACCCACACCACCTATACAGTATTGTCAATTTCTAGGGACTTAACAAAAAGTGTGGCCACCTGTAGCTTTAATGTAGTATCACTGTTTAATCCCTCTGTTTTACACACTGAGGGCACAATTAGCCCTTGCACAATTAGACCTCGCACCGTGAACACACTTCACCAGAATATACTGGGCACATGGAAATAATTGACAACACCAACACAAGAATTAGGAATTTTGATTCCATGAGATCATAGCCCTGTACCATTATTATATTATTATTTTATTTATATAGCGCCAACACTTTACACACCACCGCTTACACTACATCTACATCAGGGGATTAACAAAAACTAGTATTGACAATCGAAGATAAACCAATACATTAGATAGAGAGGTCCCTGCTGTCAAGCTTAATATCTAGAGGATTTGTGGCACTACAGTCTTTATTAACTTTATGTTCAACTACAGGTGGCAAAATTATTATTATTATCTTTTATTTATATAGCGCCAACAATTTACGCAGCACTTCGTACATTACATATATACAAGGGGTATGACAAGACGAGAATTGACAGACTAAGACAAACCGATACATTAGGTGGAGAGAGCCCTGCTCGCAAGCTTACACTGTTGAGGAAATATGAGGACAATTAAAAAGGTTTTTTGAATTATTTTCCTGTGAAGTATATGAAAAACTATGTCAGCAACTAAATACTAGTAGCTAACACAAGATTTAATAATACAAAATACACGTTTAATTATTAAAGCAGCTTTGTTCAAGAATATTTATCTTATTTTCTAGTTTATCATATATTTTAAGGACTGTATTAATAAATCTGTTTAGTCTGAAGACACAGGAAAAAGCGAAAGTTTGGCAAAATGGTCATGAATTTTATGTATAATACTGGGGAAACCTAGAAATACAACCTAGGTATAGTTTTAAAATGAATTACTTAATTTAAAAATGATTTATTTCATAAAATACTAAAGAAAGTCTAAGGAATATCAATATGTATAGCTTGGAAGAAAGAAGAGAAAGGGGCGATGTGATAGAAACACAATACTTTAAATACTTAAAGGGGTTTAACAAAGTACAGGAAGGAAGCTTTCTTCAGAGGAGAAATGTTAGAACTAGAGGTCATAGTCTTAAACTGGAGGGTAGTGGTAGAGAAATGGAACAGCCTCCCATTTGAAGTGATAGAGGCTAATACAATGAGGGAATTTATATATGCATGGCATAATCATAAAGCTTTCCTGAATCTAAGATAAGACCACTGATTAAGGTTTGAGTGTTTACGTCAGGAAAAATAGGCTGATTGAGTTGTTTAAGGCTAAGCATAGATGCACAACATGAGACTAGCAAGTGTACAAGTAAAAAGTATACATACACTTCTCAAACGTTATTAATATTTTTTTCATTATAAGGCAATGACTAGTATGTGGTATATAGTTGGACAAAATCCGAGCTGTACGACCATATCAGGGAACCAGATGTGAGTCCTTAACATGCATATGCTAAAATGTGGTCACTCTCTTATTAAAATTATGATTTCATAAGGAAATACAAGCCAAGTAGTCTTTATACTCTGAACTAAACATGGGTGAGCGGGCTCATGCATGTCATCAGCTAAGCTGAAATCAAATACCCACAGGCATTGTTCATAGAGTTGCACATGAGGTAATGTAAGTCCATCTAAGCACCCATCCCAATGCTCATAGGTACCAAACAATGGTCCTTGTAGACTATTCTATATTCTTATTGAGCTGGTGAAAGCCAAGCACTGACATCAAGCACATCACTTGCTAGGACACTGTCTCCAGGCGGCTGGAATGATGCATTCTTTAAGGCATGCTATGTGTGCCTGCATTAGTGGAGCCATCTTAAAGGCTCTATGTCTGGCAGTCATACACAATTCGATGTTGGAATTTAAGCCTGGATGACCCTCGTAAGACAGGAGCTTAGTTGTTTGAGGTGGTCTTATACTTCAGCTTAGCATTTTTTTACCTGCTCATATTGCGCCTGTTTTTTGCATTCTATACCTGCTCTTGCAGGTGCTTAACTCTCTAAGTCTTGGATTGGGCTACTTTGGTTGTAGACGTTTGGTTTGCTATAGACTTCAACTTGGATTTCTGTGTTTGTCAGACTGCTCTCTAGTTTTTGACAAACTCTGTACTGATCAGAGTTTCTACCTACTCTACCTCCTAGAGAGAGTTGGCCAACCTTTCCCTTGTGGTCCAGACCCTGTGCCTATAAGCTTCTGCACCTATACCTCAAACATCTCTGAAGGGTCACAGTCCTGTTCCAATGCCACCACAGCTAAACCCTTAACTTTTACACCATTTGGAGCCCAGCACCAGTGCCTATGCCACTTCTGTATTTCTGCTGAGTATTTGCTCCTTGTACTGTTGTTTCCTTGTTCCATCTGCAACCAGCTACCCTAACCTCCAAAAATGCCCCAACCTTGCTATTTAGCTTAATCTTACCTGTAAATATTATAAATGTATAAGCTAACATTGATGTCAGCAGTGCGCAGATTTCTAGGGTCAGGTATAATAATAATAATAGTAGTGGGAACTAACTTTTAGTGCTGTTGTAAATTTATAGAATTCTACAAAGAATGGTAAAGCCCTGAAATGTGTCATTATATTTTATTATCTATGTACTATAGTTTTGTTTTTTAAATTCCAATTATGTACTAATATGTATCACAGCAACAAAAGGTAAAAGTATAATATGCCGTCTGGAGCAAAACAGCGAAACAAAGCATTGAACTTAAAAAAAAGTAACAGCTGACTGCTCTCCAAATAGACACCAGTCAGCAGATCAAACCACCAGCATAAGGAAAAACAGGTAGATTGACCCACGCATGAAACTTCCATAAACAGGACAAGGTTATATTTTAACTTGTGCATCTAGTGAACTTCCAAAAGAAATATCCACTGTAAGCATGAATCTCATTGTTTCTCATGTTTATTGCAAAAAAAAGTGCAAACATACATGGGAAATGTACAGTGCCAGAGTGTGTTCCAAAGGTCCCTTCTTCGTACATTTTTGCTTTCATGCAACACATTTTTAGAATACGAATAACCAGGGCATCTGGCTCGCAGAATCATGTCTCACATCTATATGTGCACAGTGACAGCAGACTTTAAAAATCTGACCAGCTGTATTAACCAGTGGAAAACATGCAACCTTATTTTCATGATGAGCAATATGAAGCTAGACAGGGCTGGCAATAGGTGACATAACATCCCCTACTAGTCTGCCTAAAGTTGAGGCTGATGGTTAAACAGGACTACTCACAAGGCGCATTAAAAAAACTGCAAAGGAGAGACTCTATCAGGGACTGCAGAATGTAATAGAATTTCACCAGCTCTTTTAAATAATGAATCTGGCATAATGTGCACGTTTAAAAGGCCTATCTTGGTATCATGCCTAAGGTCAGGTGGAATCTGGAACTCTCTTGTTAATAAAAACAACAATTTATAACATTTTCAAAAATGCACTGTAAAATGAAAATGCTGAAAAGCATGAACCGGGCTACAGTCTGGAATTCTGTTCCAGGAAATGAGATAAGAGATCTGTGAGTGCAAAATAATCCAAAAATAACAAAGCAGGAAATAATAAGCTAATGCTTGCAATAATGAACAACCTTCGAAGCGGTTTTTATATTAGATAATGGAAGCCACACTAAGCACTGGATAAGAAAAGAACAAAAGCATAAGGAAAAACTAAAGGTAACTAAACAAAAATCATACTATTTTTTGCACATTGCTTTATTTCAGTGAGTTATGATACCTTGCTAGCATTATTTACCGGTATTTGCTCTGAGGTTGTTTCTTGGTCATTGTTCTTCACTACATTGTGTTTCTTGCTTCCCGTGCATCTTTAGTGATGGAATAATAACCTTGTAATTTCTTAGTTGATTTTAGAGCTATGTGCACCATCTAGTGGTCATCTTATAGATTGCAACCAGAACATCACCACATTGCTTTACAGGATTGTCATTTAAATGAAAAGCCCTGTATTTCTAAATTCCACATTTAGAAAGCATAGATTAAATTAAAAAAATTAAAACAAAATAAAGCATAGATTAACTGTAACCTGAATTCATATATGTTCACGCATATGTATATTTTTTAAATGGATCCACTGATAAATATAAAAAACATATTTTTATTGTGTAATATATTTTTAATATTTAAAAATGTTACGTTTATATACCATATTTACAAAGTGAAAATATACACAACATTGAGTACAGGTCCCCTCACACAATATGTGACAGTATATACCAGGCAGAAAGAAACAGGTCCTGTTTCCAATGCTGAACGTAGACAAATTAAAATGTAACAAAAAATAATTTTACAGTCTGGTCAAAATAACAAATATTGGAAGGAATTCACCGAATATATATTATTATTATAATATATAATAATAGTATTATTATTAGGCAACTATACCACTTGTTTCTAAATGCTTAAGACACCACTACACATTAATGGTACTGTGACTGATTTTCATAGTACAGCAATGGGCTCTAGATAAATCCCACAGCATTATGCTATACTTTATAACATTAAGATAATCTTGAAATCTTGATCAATAGCCTCCATTAATTTAGTATGTGGATGTACAGTGAACTTACTGTATAGTTTCATTGTCAATAATACAGTATTTGTGAATTACCATGTGTTGTTACTCACGGGTCTTTTTTTTAGGCAAAAAGGAAGAAAAAACTAAGCTGGGTTTATATTCAACTTTAGACTTGAATATACAAAAATAAGGAAAATAGATTAGTCATCCCTGGCCCAGAATGAGCACACGTTCAGCCAGAGACAGATCCTGGACTCAGTTAGTCAAGCAACATGGGCCAAAATGGATTTGCCCACCAAATACCTGAATTATTGGCACTCATACATATGGGTGTGAGTGGGGCCCAAACTATCCAAAGGGAGGGGGTGTTTCAAATGGATTAGGTCACATTCTTCCCCTCCTGAAGAGATGGACTGAGTCAAGTGTTGGGCTTCAGCCAACATTAGTTCACCCAGCTATATGATTTTAGCGCAAAGTGCGTGGTCTTATCAGCATAGGGACCAGTGCTCATGCTAATTAAATCTTATTAAGGAATTCCAGTATATAAATGGATAAACACAATGACCGCTCCACAATGAGAAGTCTGCCCCAGAACGGACCTATATAAATATGGCCCTTTGAAAACACCAAAATAGAAAGGCTAAGAGAGTCCTGAGAACACCCGTGAAGAAGGAAGGCTGGACAAATGGCCTAACACATTTGTGCACATATTTTCAAAAAATACAAGATTAAATTAAGTATAGACATTAAGAATACTTGGTTTATTTAGTGTGAGTGTCTCTCTGTCAGACACATGTTAGATTACCATTGAAATGCTGTTTAGATAAAAAAAGGGGGAAAAACTTGCTGCATGCCATATGCATAAATAGAGTATAATTCCTAGACTGATTCTCAAAGAAATAGGATTCAGTTTGTTTAGTAAATATTCCCATGGGACATGATCTTGTTTTCCCTTCTTTCCTGTTAAGTACACGTGTTTATCTGATGCCTTCAATTAAAAACAGTCAACAGGAATTAAAAATAAAGGCTTGCAGTTACGTGATCCAAGTAACATCATTAGCCTTAAGTTAACCAAAATAAGCAGCCAAAAAGAACGTGTCTTGCTTTAAAGGTAGAGTGCAAGCAATTGCTATGCAATATATTTTTGAAACATGTTCAGCCAAGGTATAATAGGTAATGGACAATATACTGTATATAACCCACACGATCACCTTATCCCCCAACTTGTCTTGCTTTAAAGGTAGAGTGCAAGCAATTGCTATGCAATATATTTTTGAAACATGTTCAGCCAAGGTATAATAGGTAATGGACAATATACTGTATATAACCCACACGATCACCTTATCCCATGGTCTTTGTGAAGAAACATGACATTAATTCCCAGCGTTCCCTTTCTTAAAGGCGCTTAGAGCCATTTAGTGTACCAGAAATCCAACTACCTAGGTGGAGTCGGTTGGAGGTGCTGCCCTACGTCAGGCCCGAAAGGTAAATATACCACTAATTAGAAGCTACAAACAAATATCCTTCTTCCCAAAAAATTTTGGTGCAACAAATATCCAACTAGGAAATAGTAGTTAACCTACTATCAAAACTATCAAAACTGCATCATCCAATGGGACCTTTACAAGTCAATGATGGATGCTATGAATCCTCTATGATGGTGCATATATATATATATTATATATATATATATATATATATATACCGTACATTTATATGTATACACACACACCGGTATTTCATAAGATCTTAGTCTTCATTTGCTTTGAAAAAACCTTGTCTTATAATAGAGCAAATATGGTGTGTATATATGTATATACATATATATATATATATATATATATATAGTATATATATATATATATATATTATATACACACACACACACACACAGACACGCAGTACAACCATTTTGAAATTTATCCCACCAGGCCCAGATTGTGATTTTCTTTTAAGTTTGCAAACTATTTATTCTTCAAAGTTCACTTTTTTATTGTACTGTGAGTGGAGTTGAATGTATTGACAAAAGTTTGCAAAATTCAGGTGAGGACACGCAAGTTAAATAAGAATTCATTTGGAAACAACTTGCATACTAGTGAATATGAAAGTTGTTTTCCAAGTGTTAGCATGCAAGGGCATGTGGCTTTCGTTGAGTCTGGTTAGTTAACCCTTAACTCAAATGACCATTTCACCTTACCACTGAATAGAGAAGCCCAAAGGAGATGTATAAACTATTAGAGCTTTTTAGCATATCACATCTAAAGTTTATTTTGCTTGTTGGTAGTGAAATAGAAAGTGACATATTATTACAGCCATATTCATTATATAAGACTTTATGGTATTGTTAGACACGTAAAAGCTACAAATAGCATGTTTAACCTTGCTGCAAAGGTTTTGGGATTCATATGAAGCCCTGAAAACGAGATCGGACCCCCACAACAAAAACAAAGCAAAACGTTCAGAATTTTCATCCGGGGTGAGGGCGACACCTACAGCGATAGTGAAAGCGTGAGAGAGTAAATATGGGCAACAAATTTGGTTCCCGAATCAAAAATGCCCGAAAATTTGGGGAACCAAATGGGCAGGGAACAAAATGACTTGCCAGAAAATGAACTGGTTTTTTTCATATATAATATATATATATATATATATATATATATAATATATATATATATATATATATATATATATATATATATTATATATTATATATACACACACACACACACATACATTATATATTAACTTACTGTTGTGAATTTTTCAAGATGCATGTACAACCTCAGGTAAAAAAAAAAGCTATTTAATCTGTTTTAGTATTTTAAACAGAATATGCCTTATTAGGCATTGGCCCGGAAGAAATCTAATTTCACAATTTGTTGTAAAAGTTGAATTATAATTCAAAAGTCAGTTTTGTGTGGAAGAGAAAAGATGACACCTACTGGCAGCTTTGATAACGGACATATTTATTTTGTTGAGGGGGTCATACATGAAGCTTTTTTATTTAGGGTATTACACACATGTATTATAATAGAGTGATCACATCCTAATTTCAACACTAGAACAAGGTAAGATTGGCAGATTCTAGGAAGTAATCATGAAAGATTTCTGCTATTTCAGGGGTTACTTAAATGCACTTTAATGCATAAGGTAGCTAAGTGTCTTTCCTCCCTATTTGCTTGCCCCCTTATCCTCTCCTTAGCTCCTTGGCTTGCAGGCAATGTCTTTGGCTGAACACATCTCCAGCTTGCCACTGGGCACACATGCCATACTCACCATTGGCTGGCCCCGGTACTGGTCCACACAAATGAGATCTCACCAGCCCATGAACAGAAAGATGACGAGACAACAGAGGAGTCAGTGAGCTGCAGCTCTGGAGCAGCAGCTTCTCCTGAAAGTTGTAGGCGCTGCATAGGGTCATCAAACTATGCAGATCCAACAATGTTAAGATGTTTTAACATCAACAATTTCATCTATTTGTAATGTACAGTGCAGTCGACAATTTGAAATCTATCATACAGGGGAAGCTCAACAAGGTAGCACTGTACAATACATAGTTAATAGTTATAGTGATTAAACTAAAATAAAGTGAACTGCTAACTCATCACTGCAGTCTGGTGCATTGGCCAATGAGGTTGTTGCTTATAATCTATCAGCCTTCTTTTTCCCACCAATTGGTATAGGTTAACAGTGACAAGGAGAAATAACAGCATACAAGTTATAAGCTGTGAAGGTCTACTGTATCTAAAGCCCCTGCTGTGCATTAAAGCATACACCATGTTTTTAAATAAATATAGAACAGTCAAGAAGTATTATTCATTTATAAACCAGAAAATGACCCCATATGCACTAATAACACATTAGCATTTTTGTATGCCATTTGAGTAAGCTTTATGTAAGACGGGCACCATTTTTCATAACTTACTGTCTATTTAAGAACTAAGGAAAATTTAGTAAAATACATTTATAAAAAACCAAACTATTTAGTAAAGGGATGTAATGGCCAGACTTTAGATTATATTTACTGCATGAAGAGGTAATGTCTATGTCACCTTGTCCGATACCGCCACTAATAATTTGACAAAAGTGTCAAAATGTATCACTTGCAAACTTCCTTTTTGAATAATGTACAATAAAGTTTCACATATCTTTAAAACAGCTACATTTCTGCCGTTACTTTCCTAAAGCACTGGAATAACTCACACCAATATCGTTATTCACCTGCACATATGAATATGTCAAGTACTTAATGCGTGTGCTCCGCTTTCCAGGAATCAAATAAAAATGTCAGGTTTTTCATGCAGTACAGATTACTTGAAAGCATTGGCTAAACATAGGCACACAAATGACCATGTTGTAATACTGTTCAGTGTAACTTTTCTTGAATCCCACTGACTTTTTGCAGACTGGAGCTGGTTTCTAAAAATAAGCAATTTCATTTTTACAAGAAATAAGTGAAGGGTACCGCTTAACAGACAGCGTTCACCCTGCCTTCTCTGGCCAGCACTGTAAGGCAACGGCTGATGTTGCTAACAGGAGCAGGCATTTACGTCACACTGTGAAGTGACAGAATGTAATGTGATTTACTTGCAGTGTCCCAGACAGCCCCAACAGCATATGGTTGAGAAGTCAGTGTATGGGGACATTTACCTACATGTTACATATGTTTTTGTAAAGCAAATCTGCAAGAAAAAAAGGCAAGAATGCATATCTCACATAGAGTATTTAGTACCAATCGTTGGACATTGTCAATAGTATTTGGGAGTCCTTCTAGCCACCAGTAAGCGTGAAAGCAAGCAGATGATGGGTGCACAGTAGGCAGAACCAAATACCTGAGGACTAGCAGCAGCTGTGATTTTTCGTATCTTAGCCTTCAATTATAGAAATTGAGATAAAAGCCTTTACTGTCACAAAACATAATTTGGTATTTAACGAGAGGCATTGATCAGTCGTATCAAAGGGCTTTTTCCTGCTGCGTGCTGACATTTTCCCACGCTTTGAAAAAGATATATGGCAAAGCAAATGATCATATTATGATTGTAAATATATTCAATATTTACAGGTCTGTCAGCTGTATATGGCAAGTTGGCACCCTCATAAGATACCTGTTAGCCGGGCATTAGTGTAACTCCAACCACTGTCCCACCTGTTCCTATATATTTCATGCACCCTTTTCACCTACAAATTTCCATGGATGCCAGGATTTGTGCAAAGAATGAGCATAGAAGGGTTAAAATTACATCAAACCCCTGGATGTCCATTCATTAATACCCAAGTGAGCATCTCCTGTATGAAGTCTTAGAATTGCCACATAATGCTAATACTTGGGAAGAATCACACAGTATACAGAGTATGCATTAATGTATGGCTGGCTTCGCCCTTTTTTGCAAGAGAAGTTCATTAGTTTGGGCACCTTGCAATGGATAATACGATCAAGTATTTAAAGTTTGGTGAATACATCCAAGACCGGTAAAAGAAAAGCAGGCTTTAATTCTATATTATAATGCTGGTATATAAAATGTTTATACTTACTTGTCACAAAAAATTTCTTTGTAAATGTACAGCTGTCAAATGCAGCTATTTTTTCCTGCAAAACCACCACCAGTACCCTGTAATAAAGAAAAAAAAAACACAAATGCAAAATGAAAGTAGTAATAAACAAAAATAAAGCCATTGCTTTTACACACAAGAAAGTCGTCTGTCAGCCTGCCAAGCAGTAAGCGAGAAAGAAAACGAACCTGTAAACATCTTTCCTGGGCCCCTGTGGTATTGTGGGCAATAAAATGTGTGATTTAGACAATTAAATGCAAGAACAAGTGTGCATAACTATTATTATTATTAAGGGAAGTAGTAAAACATATATCGCCTCTGGGATGTTGTATAAAGCCACAATTAAAGGCGTATACATTGAACACAAATGTGATTGACATAAGCAACAAAGCAAAAGTATCACACTGGCTGCAATGCATCATGATTCCTTACCGAGTAATTAATCACTATAAAGGCTTGATTATTGTCAAAGTTTGATTGTTGAATGACAGCACCCCTTTTATAGTAGAGCAGAAGACACAGTCTGTGCAGTTCTCTTTCAGAAATAAGTGAGGGAGGAGCTCTGATTGGCTGGTGCCCACAAAACTTCTTATCAGCCCCAGATGCTGCTCTCCAATTTGTTGCATTGAATGTTAGTCATATCCTGGGATGATAAGCCTGCCGATGACCCACTATGCAGGTATGTTACACCAATTACTTAATTGATAACAAGGGTCTTATATCTGTCTTGGTAAAGACCTACCATGGCTTTAGATGTCCCCCCAAACAAATCTTGTGTTCTCAAGTTTATAACAGTTGAAGTAGTGGACGTATCTAAGATGTGGTCAAGCATTTCTCCCTTTCCTTTTATCTATTTAGACTTCTTTTGTGCCTTCTCACAATAACTCCCCCTTATATTTATTTTCAGACCTCTCTCCAGCCCACCCCTTTTCCATAATCACCGTATTTGCTTAAATATAACACAAGGTTTTTTCAGAAAAATACCCCTCATCTTATAAGACTATAAGACTAAGATCCGGATCCTTCGCAGCACTGCAGGGTACCTGGATCCTCCACCGGTATGACATGACCTTCCAGTGCTCCATCATAGAAGCTCCGGCGGAAGTGCTGGGCAGCAGCAGATGTTGTCATCATGCAGCCGCCCACTGGCTGCCCCCAGGGAGTCTAGAGGATGGGGTACAAGTCTGGGGATGCACAGGTAAGTCTTGGGGGGGTCAGAGTGGCATATCTAGGGGCAGAGTGGCAAGCCTGTGGGCAGATGGGCATAACTGGGGGTTGGTAATAAAAGGAAAATAATCATAGTTTTTTATTAAATATGAAAAATAGTTTACATATGAATTATTATTTTTCCCTACAGGGTAGTGTTATATTCTTATATTTTCCTAAATTAATAGTCACATTTCTGGGGGGGTCATCTTATAATCGAGCAAATACGGTATTAGCGTATTGCCGTATTTCATAAGCTCTGTATTAATATAAATATGCATATTTCTGCATGTTTGTTTTCTAACATTCTTCATTACATATTGGACTTGATTTTATTCAGTTAAAAATCCAGAAAATGCAGCAACTGTCCACAGTAACCAAAACTGAAGAATGCATTCGCTCCAATCACCAATCCACGCTTCGCCTCCAAAAGGCTTTATCAAAGAGGGAACTGGTTAAAGTGTAGGATTTTTTTTATGTGAATACTGGAGAAGGAGTCAAATGTATATGTAAGATACTAAACGTTAATAATTTGTAAGAAGTTGTCTTCTCTCATTTTGGGAGCTGTGGATTTAGCCTCTGCTAACAATCTTTGTACAACAGTGTACGGTTTGATATTATGTTTTCTTTCTTACATGTTATTGGTCAAGCAATACCATAAGAAGACTTGCATTTGAATTTTAACCAGGACGATGCTTTTAAATGTATTTATTTTTTTCCATATGTGCGTTTCGGGGAATTAAACATCAATCTTTGTTGACGCTAGTGCGCACCATTTGGCGCTAGGTTTTACAGAATCTCTGAGATTATAATTAGTTTGATTTAGGAATGTTTAATTCCCAGCATTTCCAACTTAAAATAGGTTCTTACGTCATGTTGACATTTCCTGTGTCGTACAATCGAACAATCTGGAGATTGCAAAAAGGCATATTTACTATTTTAGATTTGAAATGCCTTGTTCGTGGCATAAGGAAATGCTATGACCTTGTGCTTTTATTTCTCTCTTGGGTATGATTCATCAAGTTATGTTAATGTGACTGTTCCGCTTCTAACTCCCACAATATGGACCTTGATGAATCAAGTCTCCAGTCTCCATTTCCCTTGTCATTTCCTACTTCCTGCCAATTCATAGGTGCACAACTGCTTTGCACAAATGTGACCTTATCATGCCCCACAGTATAGCAAATAATAGCTCAAAGGCAGTTTTGTTCTTGTGATATTCACAAAATATACGGATTTTATAAGCAACCATTTTAAATGGACGTTATAGAATACAGAGTGCAAAACATCTGGATGTACAGATACATGTCCTATATTGCTATCTGGCCACTTTATTCTTCACTACTGTAGGCATCCGTGTCAGTAGATTATTTCATTTCCTGCCAATAAAGAAGCAATATAGCATGAGTGGTCTAAACCAGACCCTATCATTCAATCACAATAAGCAGAACAATCACCAGAGAAGAATATGTACTATTCTACTGCGTAGGCTGTTCATACTAATGTAGCTAAGGGAAGCATGTTTAGACTATTCTTTTTTTTTCTTCTTTTTGAAGTCGGACAAGAAATCCAGAGCATACAATGAAACAGAATATTGAAAATATTTAATGAAATGTTCCAAAATATATGATTCATTTATATGATTAAGTTTTGATGGTCATTTCTTGATGAAAATAAATTTGCAGGTTTGTTGTTAATTTAACTTTATATTTATTCTCCTTTACAGTGGGATGTGACCAATAATAGTCTTCGTCAACTATTACTCTAACTAATAGATACACACATAGACCCTCACATACCAGGACTCCCCTCTCTCCTGGAGGTATAGCTGTTAGCTCCAGTTAAACTTTAAAAGGATGAGGAGTGGACAGAGAGTAGGTGGGAGTGGACATGACCACCACCATATCCCTGCTTGGAGAGCAAAAATTGCCCCGGGGTGGCAGCACTTCAACCAGAGATACCAGATGAAAGCAGGCAAGTTGCCAGATATGGTTAGCACCATCTATGTAAAGATATATAATACCAAATAGCAGGAGTGCCTCCACAAATTATTCAACTGGGCTGAATCAAAAACAAAATAATAGAGCACCTTCAACCACACACACACTTTCATCTAACTTATTGACTTCCCTCCTTACAACCTCCTCTTATTACTTTCCATATTCTATAAACTGCCCTGAAGGTTCCTTAAGTTAAAGTCCGAGGATTGGAAGGGAGTGCCCTACATTGCCCCTGTCAGCGGATACCCATGCCGGATAGAGTCAATTTACTGTGCCACTTACTCAGCAAATTAAAGAAGATCAGTCAAACAAAAAAACAGATTTCTTTTCAAATCTGGCAAAAAAAGTGGAAGAAAAATGAAATATGACATACTTTATATTGAGTTATTGTTAATAAATGTTTTCAATTTGGACAGTGATGTTCCAATAAAAGTAGAAACTTTTGGCTCTAGAAATTCGCTTTACTGAATCACCACATTCATATGCTTTATCTAGCTTTGCAAACATTTGTATTAAATCTTGGCGATTTTGTTTAGAAGAGAATGGCAAATCCACATGAAAGACAGTATGGGGTTTCTCTCCCCACTTTACTCTCATTATCAGATTTCATGCTCTTGAGTTACATGTTTACAGTACTGCACAAACAGACCTCGGAAACATGACATAAATGAGAAAACATATTTTCTGCTGTTGACCAATATATTAGAAAATCAAAGTCACATTGCTGCCTGACAAAAAACAGAAAAGAAGGCAAGAAAATCCCACCAAAGCACATAAACAGCTTCATTGAATTTAAACCCGGTAGAGCACTGTCAATAAGACAGGCTCAATCAATCATTAATAATGTGAAATGCTATATTACACATCATACCAAATTACATTACTAAATCTAAAACACAGACCCTGGACTTTTTCATTAGATAGATAGATAGATAGATATCCAACCACTTTTCAGTTACCTTAAATACATTTTTTTTTTTTTAAATCTCTTACATTGACTATTTTCAAACAAATAAATAGTTTCCTTACTAGATCAGTTACCTGGGAAGACATCATACTTTGTGGTGATAAAGACAAAAATAAAACAATATGGCATCTGCGATATAAGTGTAATTTTACAATTTTAAAGTTGTAATTTAAATGATCTATTGTGTGCACAGGTCCCTTGCCTGTTCTCATTTATTCTTGTGTTATTTCAGCCATGGAGAGGAGATCCTGTCTGATGCAGAGAAGCCAGAGCCTGCAGTTATCCATCTTCCAACATAGACAAAGCTCATTACAACCACAGGGATAGAGAAGTAATCACATCAATGCTGGTAAGTAATACATAGGACCAAGGGTCATCAACAGGTAGCCGGCAAGTGACAGATAGCACACCTCCTTCTGCTACCCCAAAACCAGAGGCAGACCATGTACTGTATTCACCGTAAAAAAGAAACCCATCGGAATATAATAATATAAAAAGGAAGCATCTTTCTTCTGCTAACATCGTTGTCAAATTGCACTGTGGGTTAATACTTCTAAGCAAAAACATTGTGTAAATCATTGCTGATTAGGTGGGCTTATAGCTCGAGGAGGAACAATATAGTTCACCGACACAAATCCAATTATTTATGGACAACATAAATTGCTTACGCATTCTAGGAGCCACTAAAGTGATATCTTATCAGAGACTTGTATAAAATCAAACCACTTGACTCCAGCAGTAAAATGCATTTCCCGTGGCCAGCCTATATTTTGAGTGAAGTACTATACCTTGTATTGCAATGAAGATCATAAATGGGAGTTTTGAACTGAATGGATTTCACAATTTCCCCTGTCCGTAGCGAGTACAAATCCACACAACAGTAAGGTTGGCTTGTGCTGGAAGAAGAAAACAAAATAGACCAGTTTTAAGAGTTGACATCAAGAAATAATTTGGTTTCTCAAATAATATATAACAATTGCATTCACTGCAATATGTTAAAAATAAATCATTCCTTTTTTTTATTTTAAATAAAATGTAGTAATTCATCTGAACACCTGAAGCCATTTTCGGGGGTGTTTACAGTGTTAATTAGACTTTTCCTCCAGACGTATTGGAGGCACCTTATGTAATAACCTTATGTAGGGAGAGCGGAAGGCTTTACAATAACATGATGTAGCATACATTTATTAACACACTTTCCGATTACTGTCGACAGGCTACATTTTGTTTTTAACGTGTGTGGTCCCCTCTGTGATTAGACAAACTGTACTACAAGCAGAATTGTTTATGCTTTTCACTTTGCACCCACAGTATTAACACACAGTTGAACAATTGACAATTAGAGTGCTTGTCAAATGCATTGTCCATGATTGTATGCGTCTTATTACCCTGGTGAAATATAAGTGCCTGATAAATTCTGTATGCCTGTTGTTCAGTGAGAATAAACTGGCAATGACAAGAAATAACATAAACACTGCCATTATTGGGACAAAAAGTGCAATAATAAATCAACTTCACAGCATACTTGGAGTTATCTTCATATATATATACGGTTGGTTGGTTTTGTTGTAGCCAAAATTAGGATAGAGAAACATATACAAGAAGAAACATGTCCAATACAATATGCTAAATTCAATCATATTTAGCTAATGCTAAATTGGGGTCAGATGGGAAAGGTATTTGTCGATCTGTGTTTAGTTTGTGTACAATATATTTGTAATTTTAAGCCCTCATAAAGGATTTAGGCAAAGACACTCTGAACAACTAAATGCCCCAATTAAAAAGTTTACTATTGCTCCTCGGATCAGGCAGAGATCTAGATATACTTTGCTGCAGCTAATGAATAAAATGCTTATCTAATCTAAGAGACGTCAAATAAGTTTACACTACTATTATCTTTTATTTATATTGCACTACCAGATAATGCAGCACTATAAAATGGCAGATATGGACAATGACAAATTCAAGAAAAAAAAAGACAGAAAGAAAGGTGGTTATGGTCGTGTCCAGATCTATTCCTCTTTTCTTAACTAGCCCTGCCTCTTGTAGTATTTCTCCACTATGGACAAAGCGGGTAAGATTATCCATAAGGATCAGAGGAGTCTTCAGTTGGGTACAGAATACCCACTTCCAGTTTATACCAACTTTCCCAAGCTGAGATCTGAAGTAGGCAGCTAACACTAGAAATGTAGGCAAGACTTCTTTCATCTAAAAGGGTTTGTGGAAAATCAATGGGGGAGTTTTGTCAGATGGCTAGGTCTAGTTTACATCAATAGTTAAATTACAAAGCATCAATATATAAATTCAAGGTAGTTTCATACCTGCTGAGTATTATATCTCAACATATTTAGCGGTATAATGTTAGCGAGCATGGCTACCATGGCTACTTTTAGGATAGCTGAAACTTTATTTTAACAAACCAGGAGATGATGCCAAAAAAAGAACAGAAAAATGGTCCACATCAGGATCCATATCTTCAGGAGAGAACTTGTTAAGGGTAAAACAATGAATAATATACATGCTTTCACTTTCCGTTTGTAAAATGTATCATTTGAGTTAGGCATTTAAAAAGATACACTGGTCTTATATGCCCTTAAAATACTTTGGATGTGTTTTAATGCCTACAGGGGATCATGTTCACTTGCTTGCCTCCATAACTCCAATGACAAAAATGATAATGATAAACATTCACCACATCCTGAGCACATTTTATTGCAGTGGCAATTTGCTATAAAACAGATAATCAGCCAAATGTTAAAACTGGAAGATTGACAACAGGCGCTGGCTACACAAACCAGCTGTGGGAGCTCAACAAAAGCAACACAAAAGCCTTGTGTCCCCTCCAACCTTTCTCATGGGAGGGAAACCAGGACCGGCGTCTGATTATTTAATAAAATGATACAGAGCCAGATTGTCTGGATAGTGTGGCGGCTCCCAAATTACAAAGAGCAAGAATAGATCCCTTAAATAGTGACAATGTGTGTAGTTTCCTCTGATTTAAGCTTTAATCACTTTAAAGCAACACAGAAACATCTAAGATTTTACATAGGTTTTACAGCAAGAGCCTATCGGCTCGTGCTTTTGTGTCACATGACCGTTAACTGTTTACAACAAAATCTGAAAGACATAAAAAATGTTCGTGATTAAATAAGTTCGGGCATTCAACTTTGAACAATGTTTATAATGCTGCATTCTGTTACAAACATGTAAAACTTAGCTGCGTCGGTAGAACAGCAAGTCCTGCTCCCAGTAAAATACACATAGGAAGGGTTTCTAATGCTAGACAATACCTTATACCATGTTTCATTCTGTAAACCCCATTACACGGGCTTATTTAGTAAGGCAAAATGTTTAGCCACGCCACAATAATGCAATACACAAAAATTGCTAGAAATGTGGATATTCTCGCAAACTACTGTAGGAAATAGCAATATTACAAACACACACACACAGTAATATTTGCTTCCGGTGTGTCTCGGTCATGTCACGACTGGGCCTAAAGGACTAACACTCAAAATAATGATGCTCGGGAAAAGAAAAAGAAAAAAAAAGAGTGTTCACCCCGTCCCTGTCACGTTGATTTATAACAGTTATTTTGAAGTGAGACAAAAAAGAAAAGAAAACACGCATATGCAAACAATTAGTCTATTTTCGTAGGCATGGAGTGAGGTGGGTGGTAACTGAGAAAAGTTTCAAAAACTCTGTCACAATATCCCGTTTTCTTTTTTTTTTCCCAAGTTAGCCCCATCAGACAACAAACGTTTGCCACATCAGAGGCTTCTTAGAGCCTGCAGGGTCGCTTTGATTCCAGGCCGCTGTAGGCATTAACAGGGACATAATTAAGGTAAAAAGTTCAACCACAGTCCTAAGGCTCATGTATTGCCAGATATACATTTCCTTCTATTCATTGCCTTCTACTGTATCTACTCAAAGAAATATATTGGAAACACATTTATCTTGAGAGAGAGCGTTTTCCTTTTCCAATTAACGTTTTTTTGACATTTGCTATGCCTAATCCCTTGGAAGCAGCCCACACCCTGAGAAACTAACTATTCGACTAACTGTAATTTTGCAGTGACCCATGTCACACCAGGATTCGGCGGCTTAATTACAGGGGATCTATCATGAATTTTAAGATATGACTGAAAGATCACTTCTCCTTCCAGGTAACATGCTGTGTCGGGCATAAGTACTATTTCCCGCTAAATTTTCTTTCTGTGGGAGACAGTTGACGGCCTTACGGAGGCTTGAGTGGTTAATAACGCCTATGTGCAGTATCCCGCGAAAGCTTAAGTCTGATGTATATAAAATATGAGCTTCTTTCAAAACCATAGGACTGCTGATGATTTCCCACTGGAAAAAACATATCAATGATGTCGAACACATGAATAAGGACTGTTGTAAGGCATTGTTCAACTAAAGAAGATCATATGTTAAAATATTTTGTGAGCGCAAAATGCAAAGTACAACCATGGCAATTTGTGGAATCACCGGTAGAATCTGTAGCTCTGGAGCTGCAGCTACCCACCTCCGTCATGGTCTAGCAATTCTTGCTATTGACTGGCTGCTTGACGCAGTGAAGTGCACCTTAGACAGACGGGAGCTGACTGGCATGTAATTATATCACATCCAGGCATGACATTAAATGGCAGGAAGATAAATTACATTTTATTAAAGTATATGCAAATAGTATGGAAAACCAATGTATTCCTTAGCTAGTTTAAGTGTGCATAAGCACCTAGGGCAGGCATGTCCAAAGTCTGTCCAATTGCTGCCCGCATTCAGGACTGATAAGGCCCCCCAGATAAGTTGCCCAAATAAAGATCTGTTTTTTTTTATATTAAAGACAGAGTGATTTAACACCTGTTATCCAAGTCACAAAATGAAAAGTATTCCGTTTTCAATAAACTTTGCATAAAATAGTTAATTTGCATTTAATTTTAATGGTTCAAAGAATGTCAGGCAAAATGGTCGGCCCTCGCACATGTTCACTTCATCAAATCTGGCAGGCTTCGAAAAAAGTTTGGGCCTTTCTACCTCAGTTTCAACCCTGTACACACCGATATAAACAAGAAGATACATTATATTTTAAATGCACCCTCATGGCAGGATTGCACAATGGCAGTTTCTGGAATAGTTTATAGTTAGCAAGAATTTACAGACATAAAGGCAACGTTCTAACGCTGACTGCATACTTTTGAGGTAGACAAATTTTCTTAATTTAGCAAAAGAAGCATCAATAAAATCCAGCTTCTAAGGGCATATTTACTTTAAAGGGAACATTACAGGTTTTTGTTACGTAAATAATTATTTTTGTTGCTATGTTTTATAGCTCACCCAAGCAAAACACAAGCTTTTACAAAGTAACAGCCTCATCCAAGCTTTTATCTGACAGGGTCTACGTTTGGTAAGGTTCTATAAGATGCTTTTATGTGTAACGTCATAAGACTACAGGCATCTTAAAATCTTACCACTTTAAGGGAGACATACACATATGCATTACTGTCACAAAATAAATACACAAATGGAGTTTCTGAGCAACATATACAAGAAGACCCAAGTAGACAAACCCAGAGAGCATGAGAGAGAATAAATGAGAGTGTGTGAGAGAAAGTGGAAAGTCTTATCGACTTCCCAATAGAATCGTCTTATAGTCAGGCCTTTTCTTTTTTTTCTTTGATTAAGATACAAAGTTTGTGGTGTCATCTTATGATCAATATTAACCTATGCATACACTTAACCTTGTTTTACATTTATCTGTCTGTATTGGAAACAAATTCAGAGTCATATATTTTTTTAATATATTTATTGCTGGCAATATACCTGCCATTGCAAAACAATCAACGACCAAACATCCATGCCTCTCTTCAGGTTCCATGCTCCAAAAGCACAGTAACGCAACAGATTTCTGATGCATAAGAAGAAAGTCTTTATATGATTATGGTTAAATTTCATGTTCTTATTTAGCGGGTGTTACATATTTTTAGTGTCAAAAAAGCCACGCATTCCAGCTGACGGCACACACAGCCCACCCAAGATCTTAAAGTGTTATGGAGAAACACGTCAGAAGACATGAGAAGAAATCTGTACTCAACTCATTATTTCAGTGTCATTGGTTAGTTGAAATCATCAGCAGATGTTGGTTGCAAAGTTTTAAAGGAAGTCCAAATTTACAGTGGCCACATGTTTGTTAATCTCTGGTAATTTTAACGTGAGGTTTGGTTAAAGAGTTTCTGCAGTGTAAAGGGTGATGTGCTAAAAGAAACGATGAAAGATCTATTAAAATTATAGCTGAACATCTCAACGGGTAACTGCAGAAGTGTATGCTGGCAAAACTACAGTAAACAAAATTGTGGAACTGTCAGGACTGCTATGGACTAGGGATGCACCGAAATATAGGTTGCCGAAACATAGGGGCCGAAAATGGCATTATCGGCAAAATGCAAAATAAAAAAAAATGGCCGGAAATCAAGGGCCAGGCTGGGCTGGGCAATTGCTGCTGTTTATCTGTGTGCGTTGCTCGCACACACTGTGTAAGCAATGTCTCTTGTTCCGCCCAGGGGAAGCAGAAACCCAGCAGAGTCACGTGAATTTAGGTCATGTCTCATGACTCTACTCCGTTTCTGCTTACCCTGGGTGGGACAAGAGAAGTTTTTTCGCACAGAGTGTGAGCAATGCAGAGGAAGCAGCGGTCCCTGTGGATGACTAGGTAACGGGGAGGGGGAGGGTGTATGAACGAGTATGAGTGATTGAGTGAATGAATGAGTATCTGTGAATGAGGGAATGAATGAGTAATTGTGAATGAGTGAATTAATGTTTGGGAATAAGTAAATGAATGAATATGTGTGTGTGATAGCATGGATATGTAAATAGGGAGGAAGCATGGCACAGGGAGGCTGTAAGTGATGTGCAGACCTCATGCCCCAGGGCAGCATTTTATCTGTGCTGGCAGCATCAATACTCAAGGGGGCAGCTAGCCAGGCTTTAGCGTGTATTGGCTGCTTGTGCATGATAGGAGTGTTATATCAAACCCCGGCATACCCAGATACCAGCATGTACTGGTTGCCTGGGCATGATAGGAGTGTGATTTCTGTTAGCAATCATATATATATTATATTGCATATATCAGGGCTTGACAATTTTGTTTTAAATCTAGGAGCCAGCTAAAAAAGTTAGGAGCCAGGACTTTTTTTTGCCCTACACACTTCGCCCTGCACCCACAGTCTTACACTTTACCCTAGCTCTCACTTTGCCCTGCACTTGCACTTTGCCCTGCACCCACACTAAAAAGCACCAGTGCATACTTTTAATTACCATTAATTAATCCCATTAATTAACTCTGTCCCCAGTTTCCCATAGGCACTTAACAGCTTCCCATAGTCCCATGTTTAGTGACAAAGATGCCTATGGGAAACTGGGGACAGAATTTGCCTTTGCCCCCAGTTTCCCATAGGCATATTTGTCACTAAACATGAGACTATGGGAAGCTATTTAGTGACAAAGATGCCTATAGGAAATTGGGGACAGAGTTTGCCCTTGCCCCATCTCCCATAGCCAACTTTGTCCCAGCCTCCCACTGCCAAGTATGCCCCCAGTTACTTCAACATACCTGACAGAAGACCACGATGCACATTGTTGGATTCTCGCTGTCAAACATCTGTGCGATGCAGACAACCCCGATGCTGCTGCCGGCGGCTCCACCCACCCTCCTCACTGAACGAGGCTGGCACCTCCCACAAAGGTCATTGAGCGGCGCCGGCTGACTCACTATTTGGAATCGACAGGGGTGGCATTTTAAGAAGCCATCCCCGTTGATCCGAAATAGAATTGAGTCAGCTGGCCAGCACGACTCAGTGACCTACATGGGCGGTGATAGCCCCGTTCAGTGGGGAGGGTGGGTGGAGCCGCCGGCAGCAGCGTCGTTGTCTGCATCGCACAGACGTCCGCTGCTGCCGGAACGGAGGATCCAAGTCCCCTGCAGCGCTGCGGGGATCTGGATCTGTGGTAGAATTGCTACAGTTACAAAAAAATCCCTGTGTCCTCTCTTACCCTACTGTGGGGATGTTTACTGATGATACTGTATGTACGACACATCAATGAACCAAAAAATCAAAATACAATGGCTATGATTACATTTTTTTACGGTGAAGCAAACTACCGCTGACGTACCACTACCAGCCATATGAATGCTGATTCACGCATACGAGGATCTAACAAATTACTTCAGTGACTTCAATAACAAAAATGTAAATATTTAAAATTTAAACATCATAAAGTTCAGTATCAGCCCAGAACAGACGTTTGAAATATACACATGGCATAAAGGGACTTGAACAAAACAATTTAATTCTTGTAGTTCAGAATAACACTGACAAAACATTTTTCAATGCTTAACAAATCACATAAACAATTGTAATGCTATCTATGCTTAATAGTTTTCAGAACAGCAGAATGGACAAAAACATATATGTACAGTAAACTTTTACATTATGAATGCATGAACTTATACATCAATGTATATTAATGCTTAAATTATAGAAGTGAATTTCATAATTTTTAAAAGGGACACTCCAGCCATCAGTTGAGAGGTCCCTGATCGATTGCTTTACTTTTCTACTAAAGTTACGTTACATTTAATTTTTCTTTTTTTTCTTCAATGCATGTTAAAGAATGCATATTAAAATGCTTACAAAGCACTTTAAAATGCATTCTTTGCTGGCGAGGCTAAATGGGACACAAGACTATGCCTTTAAGTTGAGCATCTAATGCAGGTTTTATTACAACCCTGTGACCAAGCTCTGAAATAAATCATGATAATGATCTTTCCCACATACCTAATGTGAGGTGACATGAGACCATTTTAGTACACACTTTACTAAGGCTGAAACTCACAAATTCTCCTTTTAGGTGCTTGTTTGATAGACTGGACACTTAACCGTAAACCAAACTGGTCAAGGCAGCACTTAAGCTGTTAGCTGATTGGTCAAGGAGTCAAGAAGGTGCTTTGAAGACACAAAACTCTGGACACACGCAAGTAAGCTAACTAGACAAGCTCTTTTTGTTTATAAAGAAGAAGAAAGTATGGGAAATAAAGAACACTGAAAACACCTAACAAATACACAGAGACAAATGCAGTGCTCCAACCAAGAATTACCGAGTGTCCATGGACACTAGTGCCTTAGTCTTGCCCATGTTTCACTAGTGGAAGTATGACAGTTTCAGTGTCTCAGTACAGATGCAGTTTGACATTTGCTTTGGTAAGCTTCTTGGGCTTCCCGTCTTTCATGAAAGTATGTTCAGTAGCATAGAGAACATTGGCAGTCAGAGAAATGTATTTTTCTTTAGTTACCTTACATTGCTTGCCGGCACTGACTTCTTTCTCTCTATAAGATGCCGTCAGAGGTTAAAAATGGAAGCAAATCAGATTATGTCTAAAATGTAAGCTGATCATAGCATAATCATTTTAGTATTTGTTTGGTCTCGGATTTTCATACTCCAGTGCCAATGTACACAGCCCTGAAAACTACAGACACAAAGTGTAACCCACCCTCAGAGCTTACAGTCAATTTCAACCACAATCTTCATTAATAACACTGCAGCCATACAGCTTTCAGAATGTTGCGCATCACTCAAGAATGCAGAAAGCATCTCTACTTCAAAGGCACCATGTTGCAAAGCAATGACCACATTTATACAAGTTAATGTGTTTCATTGAAATCAGTCTCACTTTACCAAATGGTATACTACACGTGATGCTTCAGTTTCCCACACGGCTTTACAGTTAGTTTAAATAACTCCCAAACTGACTTAACTGAATGTTAGGCAGACTCATTAAATTATGTGTTTTTTTAAGTTATGCCATTCAAAAACTGCACTTTAAAAGGGAGGAATAATGGAAAAGCTACCATTGCTGAGTGTCACCTTATATTGTACACTTTTTGGCATGCAAATGCATAGAATGATTCATCAGTAACCTCTATAGTCGTTTCGGTTATTTACGTGGCCTCCTAGCTACTCGTCTTCCAGGAAGTATGTTCCTTCTGCATACATGGGTATCTACCAACAGCTAGCTTTAGCACTGGATCGCACATGTTTTCTGGCCAATAGGCCTAGTGATACAGCAGCCCAAAAACAAACAAACTAAAGAGAAAAACAAGTTTACAACACAGGTACAAAATATTGAAATCATGGTAGTATTGTAAGCTTGCGAGCAGGGCTCTCTCCACCTAATGTATCAGTTTGTCTTAGTCTGTCAATTCTCGTCTTGTCATACCCTATATGTATTGTATTAAGTGCTGCATAGATTGTTGGTGCTATATAAATGAAAGATAATAATAATATTGGAGGCAAATGCCCCTTGCCATCCCTCTCCTTGCACATTTGGTGCATCTACTGATTTCAGTAGATGGTCATTCATTGGCTAGCTTGAAAAGCCAAAACTGGTACGAATTGCAGAGCATGGAAATCTCCAGATAACCAACTAACAATTTTACTTACTGAATACTTTAATAATATAATATTAAAACTAAAAACTTTAATATGTAGTCATTGTTTGTGATGCTGTTTGGTGCCATATATTGAAATTTAAAAAACAAAAAATGTAAATAGAGTGGAGAAATGTGCATACGTAATTTGTTATATTCAATAAAACCTTATGGAAGCAATATGAAGCGCTGCTGAAAGAAACAATCCAGTCCTCAAAATTGTATTGTTTTTTTTATTGTTTCTTTTTATTTGCTATGTTTGGTGTATGGCTGTGAGCATGTGTACAAACAACACATATAACCATAGGACCTCAATGTATAGAGAACATCCCACTGAGACAGAAGTCTCACTTTCTATATTGAGGAGTGAGCGCAGCTAATAATAGCTATGTAATAGCTAAACACAGAACTACAATCCTTAAATATATGCAGACAAGTTCCATACCCACTAACAAGTATTCACCAGGTAAATGTCCAAGTAAAAAAAGTAACAAACTTTATTACAATCCATAGATCAAAATAAAAAGCATTGAAAGACACACATCAGCACGCAGACCCCATCACTGTACATTTATCAAGTCCTGAAACCGAGTCCTATTGTTGCTTGGGGCACCCAGAAAACCTTTCATTTATTTTGGGCATACTGGACTCTTACCACTGTCTAACAATGATCTAAAGTGCAATATGTGGTTTCTATTACCCACATACAAACGTGTGAACCACACAGTCCAATTGGCATCTATTAGATTAACAAAAATAATAGTGTCAAGGGCAGGTGGTGACAGCAAACTTGAAATGGCCAACAACAATTATCACATGTCTAACACCTTGTAACCTTGGCTCTTGCGACTAAATACAGAGATACATATAATAATTAAAGCAGAAGTTGTCTGTAGGGGAAAAATAGACACTCCTGATTGGCTGAATGGTTCTTATCTGCCCTCAAATTCTTTGTCTCTATTCCCCATATCCACTAAACTTAATCTTTATTGACACAAGGGGATTATTTATTATAGATATTGGCATGCGGGGGGCCTTCCTAATTCATCTTATATCCACTGCTGGGGTATGACTTTCCACTTAAGCTTCATTTTATGCTGTATCGCTAAATATGAATAATTAATAGTTTTATTGATCTGTACAAGTAATGCTTGATTCCCTTTCCTTTCTGGCCTTTTTTTAACAATCTTGCATATCCTTCCACCGGGAGGTTTCTGTTGTTCATTACAATATGACTCAACGTAATGCATACACCAGCTACCATACCAGACTTCATGCCTTATAATACTTTATTTCCCACTTTACCCTTGCAGACAATCCCCCAGGTAAAACAATTAGTGGGATTTAGAAGGTCTTTACACTGGTTTAACACTAATTGGGTATACACAACTCTTTTGACAGACGTATTTAAACCAGTTGGGTTGAAATGTTACATGGGTTTATGTAATGGGGTTGTAAGCTTGATCTTTCAACACTTAATCTGTCTGTTTGATGCCCTTAGTACCATCAAATGTGATTTTTCCCCGAAGTGGTGTGTGTATGCCCTCCCCTCGAAACAGCTGAGGCTTGGGGTGAGTGGCTGTTGGAAATTCCACATGGACAGAATTTACGCAGATGTTCTATCCTTTCTGGTTTTCCTTTAATTTGCAAATCTTGTAATCTAAGCCTGAAGTTGACTGAACCAACATCTAAACCAGCACCGTCGAGTGCCAGCCAAGAAACGCAATGTGTTTCAAATTTGTGTGTCAGGCCTGCATCCTTTTTGGTGGTTGAAATAAAACTGTTATTTTGAAATGATTATACAGTAAAAATCCATTCAAGCTTCTCAGTAGTTTTATGAACCCTCTCTTAGATGGAAAGACTGATCTTGGAGAAAGTTTCCTGCAACGTTGTTTTAAAAAAAAAAAACAGCTTCGGAACTAGTAGTAACTGCAATAGATTAGTCTGGGTCTGCAAATTAAAATCAAAATTAACAATTGTAAAATATCCAGCTTTTAAGAGTCATCCTTTTTGTCTAGCATGTATCATTTTCATTGTTAATCG
Source organism: Spea multiplicata (assembly GCA_009364415.1). Taxonomy (NCBI): domain Eukaryota; kingdom Metazoa; phylum Chordata; class Amphibia; order Anura; family Pelobatidae; genus Spea; species Spea multiplicata. The sequence goes on along the minus strand of VKOC01002465.1, from coordinate 7,657 downwards.
TTTCTTAAAAAATAAAAATGAAAACACATGCTATGGAAATGGAACATTGAATGTAAAGGTGTGAGGTATAAACGTCAAAACTTATGGCTAGGTGGCAGGGCTTCAGCAAGACATTGGATGTGACTTCTTGTTAGATGTATTTGTAATTGGTATCTAAAATATATATATGTTATGCAACTGAATGTATAAACCTCTTTCCTGCTGTTTCTATACACATTGTTGTGATTGTAGAACATCAAACACTTATACCCACCAAACATTTTGAATTATTAATACGAAAAGAGGGGCATTAGATGAGGAAAGAAATTCAGTAAGATTTGGCCCCAAAGAAACACTTGTTATGGAGCATATTTTCACATCACTAACATAACGCCAATTATAATTGCAAGAAAACCCAAGATTTTATTACGTTTCAGATTAAGATTTTCTCTTTTTTGGCATTTTTCTTTCTTATTTTCATATTAATCATGTGTCTGAGTACTAGGCATGTTATCTTCTAGCCCAATCTGCTAGACTAACGCCCCGACTCTTTTAGTTGGTATATTTAAGTAGCTTTATATCAACAATATCACACTGGGTTAATTTTCCTAAATGCTATGCTGTGCTGCATGTCTTACATACAATTGTGTACATGTGTAAAGAATACAAACATAGACATGCCATGATCCATATAGCTTTAGTTTAGTTGCCATATATCAAATAGTTGAATTTGAGAAGATCGAGAAAAAAATGCTAGTTAGTTAACATAACAAAATCTGTAACTGTAACGCTTTTTTTGTCATTCAGCTGAGATAATTTTCTCTCTCTGTACTTTCTATTTTGCATTGCTGATATACCACTGCTAAATTTATTTTGAAAAAATTGAAAATAACAGGATGGAGCAAATGCACTACAGACCAAGTAGGAAAATCCATCATATTAATAAGCAAATGTGTGTTATGTAACAGGAGGTGGTTTCTATAACAATTCTGTTACAATTTGTTTGTTCCAGTTTTGAAGCTGTGAGCCTTTGATATTTAACACTCGTGGTTTACAAAGCTGAACCAAAAACACAAGTACAACTAATTGCGACATTCTTTTGAATATTAGATGAAAACCATATTTAGAAAAGAAAGTGTCACAAATTACGTACCATATAAACTATGGTACAATTTATCATTGATGAATTTATAAAATTATAATCATCTACCAACAGAGCAAAACATAGTTTAATACGCCAATTACTGTTTTATTATTTTTTTTATTTTTTTTAATATATTTTATTATTTATGATAAATATTTTTCTGATACATTTCTGGTTGCAGATTTAAATATAAGTTAGATTTTATTGTCACCAAAAGCTTTTGGAAATCTTTCATATGTTTGCATTCATTCATATTGAGAGCATAGGAAAAACACTTCTGGCTGTGGTAGGACAGCAAGAAATAAGACAAACCTCATGGCCCAAGCCGAACTCTGGATACCATATATCCCCTGTGCATCTTTGTAGATGCTAGCACACAGCAAAAAATGTGGTGGAAGAGGGATATTTAACCTACTCCTCTCTAATTTGTGCTCCACCTCTGCAAATGGGCTGTCACTAAGATGTCCAACACTCCTCGGATTAAATTGTAAGGAATAATCAATCAAGTATTTTAACAAACAGTTGACATGGCTGTTTCTACATGTTTCTCCTATTGATAATTCTAAGCCCATGTGCAGTGAAACCTGTGAGGCCAAGGAGTAGCACACTAGCTGTTTTGGAACAAGAACTCATAAGATCTGTGGGCATTCAATGGTTCATAGTAGGAACGCAGAGAACCAGAGCAGAAACCCATGAAAGATTCTAATCAGAGTGGATTTGATTTTAATCAAGTTGATGCATTTGTCATTGCATGTTTATTCGATACTTTTTATTTTTTAACATTCTTTTACTTAACATGTTAATTAATTTGGCATATATAATTTCCCTATCTGGAGGTGTATTTCTTATTCAGACCTATATGGATGTAGGTGCCAGATATTCACTAACTTATTTATTTAGTTTTTGTGATTTATTCTAGTTTAAGCGCCAGCTTGCATAGGAATCAGATGGGAACTTCTTGTTCGTGTTCCTTAGTTATTTATAGATGGCTGTGGACAACATTTGAGCATGTGCAACTATAATTCCATTCATTCTCCGTTGTTTGTGGTGTTATTCCACCACTTTTTTTTTCTCCAAAAGCATTTTCCTAAAATACATTTGATTAAAATAAAAAAATCTGATTGAATCTTTTTAAAATCATCGAGTTTAATCTACCCTGATTCTGATTAGGAATAATAGAACACTTCAAGAATTAATAAATATTTGTGACCTTTTTATTATTATATTTTATTTATATAGCGCCAACAGTGTAGGGAGTGCTTTTTTCTTTACTAATGTAAGTATAACACAATGAGTAACAGGCCACTAGGAAATATAAAACCAACATGGGCAAAAATAATCATGGAGATATCACTAGAGCATGCAATGATCCTTTAGGTAAAATACAACATAAAGTAACTCACCATGTTTGGATAAGTGTTGCATAAAATATATAAAATATATGCATATTGTTTCTTATAAATGTATTATGATTGTGTCCAATACATTGTGGGTGAAAACACTATTCACACCAGGACGATGGAGGAGCATATCCCCAACCCTGGATTTGCACACAGTGGAACTTTTTTCAATCGTGCGCCACACAGTGGTTAACGAATCATTATTATTTAAGGGGGGAAAAAATCAAGATCTACATACTTTTAGTTGCTGGGATAGCACAATACATAGTAGAAAATATATTTTTATATTGAAACTACCATCTCATATAAGTGCCTTCCATTTGTGTTACAACGATTGTCAAACCTATTCTTGGTCATGTTAGCCGGGTTTTATTTTTCCCCAGAAAATAGACTACACAGAATACAATATATGGATGTCTGAGTAAACCTAAGTCTACCATCCCCTAATATTAAAGAATTAGTTCATCAATTTAGAGCTGCATTTTTTATTATTATACCAGTTGATTTGGTCAATAATCAACGGTTTCTTACAAAAACAATCCTTCTACTGTATTACCCCCATTCATTTATTCATTAAGATGATCTATTGCCCAGTGATTTGTACAGCAGGCCACACTACTTATATAGCTATATTGAAAAATATGGTCAAACTGGACTACTCCCGACCAAAATGTTCCTTCTGCCACTCTTGCATCCTCTGATTTCCTTTTTATATGCTGTTGATTACTTTTCACAGCAAAACAAAGACATTGTAACAATGGCAAGTTCAATTAAAACGGAGCAAAACAAATGTTTTGACATAGTTTCCCTGAAATATCATGAACCCCAGGCCAAAAAAGTAAACTTCTCGCAATAACATTGCAATAGCAAGTGGATGAATCATTTTTCTCTTCACGTATCCTTGTTTTTGCATTATGATCCGTGTTACTGTTTCCAGAAGGTAAAGGATAAATAAAATAATAACCGAGAGTACAGAAAGCTTATAGGGAAGCACAATTATCTAAATATTTCAGGCATAAAGGCTATGCCGTATATACACAACTACATCAGGTTACGTGGACTCCCAAACTCAGTATGAACATTCAGAGCAAACAGCCCAAACGGAACATTTACTGGCAACATAGAAATAAACAGAGCTTCTAATCTAATCAGATTTGCTCCTGGGATTATATACATTCTGACAAGTATTTACTGAAAGAAATGTAAAGTTTACCTCATTTCAAAAAGATCTGCAACGCATTAATTTGCATGCCTGATATTCAAGGCTACTTGTGGATGGGTGTGCTAACGAGGCAAGGTTTTTAAATTTGTGTTTCATTATAAGGTTACCTTATTCCTTTCTTAGTTCAGAGAGTGGCTCCATGAAAAAAACATCCTCATTTGTTCCAGGATGCACCAAGGGCATTGGTTTCCAAAGAGAATGCAATGTGGCTAATTTATGTTTTGTTTAAATAACAAGGTGAAGTATTATTCTTGCAGTGTACTTAAAGAAAGTCTCCTGCAGTCAGGCTGAGAGTTGGGAAGTAAGATAGCTTTGCTGGGGTCAAGGTTAACTAAGTCATGCTAAACACAAAGGGTATCACAGAAGGAATAATATCAAGGACTGCTCTTTTCTGTCCTGGGGCTGATTAAGCCTCCAAATCCCCGGGTTTTTCCAACTAACGTAAATTGTAAGTTAGCTGAGGAACAATAAGCATTCCACATCTCACTAAATTTACTCTGCATTATAAATGAGTCTACCCTAGGGAGCTTCTCCTGTAAGAAGCGCTAAATTGCCTCTGTGTAATGCATATTTAAATATTTCCCCTTCAGGCAGAAAGTGCTTACCAGTTCTGGCCTCATATAATAAACAGTTAACAATGTAGTATCATATTTTGAACTTTGTTTTAACTCATCTTTAACTCAGTGTTGTAGGGACTAAACTATTCAAGCACTCTGTTGAGAGATCTTGGCTGTAGCAAGAACCCACATATATTCTGTGATACCCATTGTACAGCACTGCAGTATGGAGGACTTTCAAACATTGGAGTCAGTTACTAAGACACAGAGGGCTTTGTGTCCTATAGACCATCCTCTCAGACTAGATGCCCTTACTTGGAATTTTCCCTGGCCTACATCTTTCCACTAATTCCGGTTATTCCCTTGGTGATCAGGAAGTGAAAATAACAACAAGCGAGATTTATCTTGGTGGTACATTCCAGTCCGAAAAGGATATGGTTCCTGAAACCTTAAAGGCTGGCTTCAGATCTTCAACAGGGACCCATCTATCACTAGAAACACGTTTCTCAACCATCTATTTCACAGATCATGGATTTCCTTCATAAGGGATTTGATTGTGACCTTAGATCTTCAACTATTAAGGTCTAGGTATCAGCCCTAAGTGCTGGCCTGGATTTTAGGTTGGCTTATCACTCTTGGGTACAAAGATATTGTAAAGCTATCTCTATAATCAGGCCAAGACATGCTTTGTCTTGTCCATCATTAGATCTCAATCATGTTTTACAACAGTTAACTACATTTCAATGGTGGTTCTCCTGGTAGAAGGGTATGTGAACTACAGGCTCTTTTTGAAGATTTGGAACTTCACTCTCTGGATCTCAGAACATGTCTTCTGATCACCTTGCACACTGTGAAAATTGGAGGAAATCCAAAATCATCTTTATCTCCTTTTCCAGTGCTAGAATGGGAATTAAGGTTTCCAGGTACTATTTCAAAATCTCTACTTTTACTAATAATATTCTGATTTAAGATGTATTCTCAAATGTATGGCTTTAGCAACCTTTCAAATAATTTCCCCATTAGAGATGTGAAGCTCACTGGCCTGTAATTGTGTGGCTGAGATTTGGATCCCTTTTTAAACATGGGCACCACATCTGCCTTGTGCTGGTCTATTGGCTGAACTTAAAGAATTCTTAAAGATCAAAAATTATGGTACGGCCAGAATTACCCTTAGCTCCGTAAGTACCCTGGGGTGTATACTATCCGGCCTTGTAATATGTGTCGTATAATGTTCCAGTGGGTTAATAATTATTCAACTGTAACACAAAACTCAGGAATATAAACCACACAAAGCTTTTTCATATAGTGAGGGCCTTTTAGAAAAGGTCAGTCACCCTGAAAAATATTGTGTTTGCAATCCTTAAGGGATGTGCTGTAGAAAGCTATACTAAACAGTAGGTGGCGGTGACATGGCTAATTATGCTGAGCATAAACATGCAGACCTCTAGTACCATGACTGTATGTTTGCCAGAACGCCTTCTACTAAGTATCACAAGTATCACGGTATTCTTTTTATATTCTACAGTCTACATTTATGAAAGGAAACTCCCAAATGCCCCATACAGCCCAACCAATAAAAGCTTCTGCTGAATCCATCTATGCATTTGGATGCATAAAAAGGTAAGATATCAGTTATCATGTTAACTAAAGTGCATACAATGGCTGGAGTGTACCTTTAACATGGCAGGGTCATCGCTGCCATGTTTCTCCTGCAAGAAGGGCTGAGCTGGCACCTGCATAATGCATCGCTTAGTCGGTCAAATTAGTTCCATCAAATTTTGCTGATTTAACTTCACATTTTTCAGGGACAGCAGTGTACTTGCATAGTAAAGTCAGCGAGCTGACACCACAATTCTCCTAAAAAACTTGCTTTAAACACATTTATGTGAAGAGGAGACGCAAAACACGTTATGAAAACTGGTACCTATGTTAGACAAAATGTTATTGTTCACAACACACTATATATTATTACATGGATTTGTATTACTGTTATTACTTTAAATATGCAGCACCAACGGTAAAACATTGTATTTATACAGGAGATCCTAAACATGTGAGAAGGCACAAGAAGGACAAGTCAAACAAATCCACAGATACAGATAAAAGTGCTTAAATAAATAAAACTACTAATATAAAAGAATTCTTACCCACAAGAACCTGTGCTTTTACAAATCCCAAGGAGAGGCCTCTTTTCTGAAAAATTATCACATTTCTGAGAACCTGTAAAAAAAAAAAGTATGTTATGAAAATAATTTTAAAAAAGCACTGTGCAATATAATTAAAAATTCAGCCCTTGAAGCAGAGTGACCACTTACTGCAGGGTCTTCTGAACAGCTCCCTACATCTAAATGCTGACCTAACACAGTTAAGTAAAGGTGGCACAGTGCCTATCTACCATCAACTATCTACTTTTTATTATATCATTGAAAAACTTTTCATATTACAGAGGAATCATATTAATCCTAGCTACTAACTAATACTGCCTTTAAACGTAGTTTATGGTAAATGAAGAATTGTGGTTGCGATCAAAGCAAAGTCTCGGGACTTTGTGCAATTCTTATTTTGGTTGAGGTCACAGGAGAGTAACGAATTACAAAGATGGCTGTAGGCAAGATATTATTGTAGACAGGAAGTAAAGTCTGTACAGATAACAATTCCAAAGGTCAAACCTGGGTTATGTATTCTGATGACACAAGCACAGTCACCTAGGGTCAAGCAACCTACCTAAGGAGTAGGGCTTTGAGCGAATGAATATTTATATTAAATGTAGATTATGCATGTTATCTTAAATTATTTGGTACCTATTCTTTAAAATGCAATAATTCTCCCATTTTCCAGAAATGAAAGGAAAGAAACCAATTGTAAACCCTAAAATCCAGTGGTGGCTTGAATTGTAACTATGCTTCAGCTCATGACTACCAAGAACAGATGCATGTCCTTTATAATAAGTGTTAATTGTATTAATGTAAAATGTAATACTGCAGCTGGGTTTTTTTCAGAAATAGTCAATTACATAAATAATTGTGCTAATGTTTTACAGGTGTAATATCTGCAACATTTTGAGAGAAAAAAACATTTAATAAATCTGTTTAGCCATTAGCATTTTACTAACTTTATATTAAAATGTGAATTTAAAGCTTTGTCTCCCTGTTCCACTTCTTTGTCATCTCAGGAAATGTTGAATTTTTATTATGTAGAATGACAAAAAAAGGACGATATTCAGTATATCTTGAAATCGGTTTGAAGGCTTCAAGCTACAACTACTACATTTTCTCAAGCTACAACTACTACATTTACATGTCAGTTTTTCTTATATATGGGGGGCATAAGACATATCAGGGGGCACAGTGGCATA